>JARPMR010000016.1:11972389-12195911 GCA_029955525.1 Oeneis ivallda | reverse complement strand
AGGTGTTTCATGCAAAAGTACAGCTAAACCGTATTCTTTATTGATACATACACTATGTTGATAATATCCAAAAAATCTCTGTCGCTATTATGTAAGCTGTACACCCATAAGTATAACAGCTTTAAGGGCTACCTCAGAATCAAGACGTTCCATTTTTTCAACATGAGACACCTTCCAAGTAATTTTTATTCTTAATAGTTAAATTAGCAATTATTATTATGAATGTTGATCATTGAAAATTTTTAGTTTATTTTTATTAGTAGATTTATTTTATTACAATGACGTAATTTAGTAATACATAATTTTCCCTTTAATTTTACATTTCTAGTAATATTTTTAATTATAAATAAAAGACAATAAACCATCACTTATTTGTTTTATTTATATTTCATGAGATAACTGTCTATTAATTTACATTTTTAGATCTTTTACCTAATTATTATAGTCAGGTAAACTGTTTACAGAAAATATCTGCAAAAATGAAAAGATTTAGATCTGATCCTTGACATTTTCAATGTGCAGCAGATGTAATCGCGGGTGTGTATTACATCTTATTTTAATAAATAATTAGGTTGATCTGTGCACCCAACTATTTTATACTATAAAAAACCGGTCAAGTGCGAGTGGGACTCGCGCACCGAGGGTTCCATACTCCAAAAGTAAAAGTAAAACGATAATATTATATTAATTTGCATAATTATCGTTAACTTTGTTTGTAGAGGTTTATTGTTAATGTAAAAAAAACTATGCTAGTTAGAGCGTTGGTTTTATTTTTCCTGTAAAATATACATAAACCTCTATTGAACATAATTATTTCAGATTTTTCGATTGGTAAACTTCGGAGATAAGGGGGGGGGGGGGGGGGGGGGCGGTATTTTTTTCGACATTTTGGCCGATTACTCAAAAGCTATTATATATAGAAATAAATAAAAAACTGCTTTAGAATGCACAAGTAAAGGCCTTTCATATGATCCCCCACTCGGTATAATTATCTTACTTTGAAATTTCAAACCCCTGATTTTCCCCCTTTTGTAATTAAACTTAAATAATTTTCACGTTGATTTTATTTTTCACGTAAAATATACATAAACCTCTATTGACCATAATTATTTTAGATTTTTCGATTGGTAAAATTCGGAGATAAGGGGGGGACGGGGACGGTATTTTTTTCGACATTTTGGCCGATTAATCAAAAACTATTATATCTAGAAATAAATAAAAAACTGTTTTAGAATGCACAAGTAAAGGCCTTTCATATGATACCCCACTCGGTATAGTTATCTTACTTTGAAATTTCAAATCCCCGATTTTCCCCCTTTTTAATCAAACTAAAATAATTTTCGCGTTGATTTTATTTTTCATGTAAAATATACATAAACCTCTATTGACCATAATTATTTTAGATTTTTCGATT
This sequence comes from Oeneis ivallda, assembly GCA_029955525.1. Taxonomy (NCBI): domain Eukaryota; kingdom Metazoa; phylum Arthropoda; class Insecta; order Lepidoptera; family Nymphalidae; genus Oeneis; species Oeneis ivallda. The sequence goes on along the minus strand of JARPMR010000016.1, from coordinate 12,194,497 downwards.
GGTAAAATTCGGAGATAAGGGGGGGGGGGGGACGGTATTTTTTTCGACATTTTGGCCGATTATTCAAAAACTATTATATATAGAAATAAATAAAAAACTGTTTTAGAATGCACAAGTAAAGGCCTTTCATATGATACCCCACTCGATATAGTTATCTCACCATAAGGGTTCCATTTTTACCATTTTGGTATGGAACCCTAAAAATGTCCAATACACAGTATCACATAATATGTCGATACAAGTAAGGGTAGAAGTCCCTCCCTCTCACTAGTTGGTGAAGCCAGTGGCTGCACGGATCCCAAGCCGGCAAAATGGCTTGTAGAAGCAATACAGGTATACTATAAGCACTACGTATCCCCAACATAATTGATGAGGTTCATACTGCGGAGCGCGTGCATAGGTAGAAACCGAGCTACTGCAGTGGCAATAAGCAGTGTGACCGTTTGTTCCAATGACGTGCACACACATAGGTCCTACTTCACACATAGATCCTACTTCATATTTAAGAGGCGCAAAATCGCGCCTTTTTTGAAGATGGTCATACGCGTGTTGCGTTCTGCTGTATAAGTACTTGCCGTCCCGCCTTGTTCAACCGTGGTGTATGTGGTTTATGACGCAGTCCCAGTCGGAGCAGTAGTCGCTCCCGGTACTCGCGCGCGGACCAACATGCGCCGGCGCACCCGCCCCATATCGTCGTGACTCCCATGCCGCGCCGCTCCGTGTTTAGGGACGCGGCTGCGGTGGCGGGGGGCGTCACTGTCGGCACCACTATGGTAACATTTGCCTAATATTGTTATATCTTGCTAGGTACCTACCTAACTTTTGTTCTCAAAAGCTCACTTGGCCTAAAACCTTCTTTTCATTGGGAGGAAATCAGCCCCCCCGATTGTCTAAAAGTTGCCGATCAAAATCTTATTCATTTCATGGCATTAGCGTCAAAGTAAAATATTGCTTGAATGTTTTCATTTAGTCACAAATTCAGTATAACCGATTATAACATGGAGCGTATCGTACATTATACATACCTAAACGTATGAGAATGCATACACGAAACTAAGTTAAAATAAACCATAATATCATTAAATTAGTAATGATATTATGGTTTATATTTTACTTTGACGCTAATGCCATGAAATGAATAAGATTTTGATCGGCACCTTAAAGACAATCGGGGGACCCTGAGCCAAGTAGTGGACCGGCAATAGGTTGAGATGAATGAATTAATGAACCTTGATCAGAAAGCTCCTCACCTCACCTGCTGTTTACTTTAAGTTCATAAAAACAAACTGCATCTAGGTGCCTATGCACTCAATAGGAGTGCGTTACGCATTGTGGGGTGAATTTGACCTCAATTTTATTTTACATACTTATATAAATGGTGACAACTGTTTTCTCATCTTGACCACACCAGGTACCCATGCTTACAATTTTTTTTTAAATACCTACCTAGATACTTAAAGAAAATGTTCCATGCTAAATATGACTAGACTAATATCCCGCTTTCCATTCCAGTCCTTGAGCATAAAGCATATATAAATGGGCAAGAAGTTATTGCAATGGGTGAGGTTTGAACTGTCAACCTTCAGGTTTCAGTCAGTCCTGTTACCCGTTGAGCTATTGAAGCTTCCTCTGATTAGGGCTCTTTTTAACAAGACCAACCTTTGCACATTTCAATCCTTAATTAGGTATACCTACCTAAGTACCTACTAGTCAAGCCTATTCGCCGAACCTAATCCGATCGATATCGGGTCTTAGTTTATCTACTAATTAATTAAAAACAATATCGCTTAATTTTAGGGTCATCTGGCAGGAGAGGCTATCTCAAGTTTGTTTACTGGTCGGCGCCGAGAGGAGGTAGTACACTCACTACCGCAAAATTACCAACTGGGAACAGAGCCTAGCGGACCCTGTGCGTATGAAATAGCCCAATTTCTGCAGTGCGCAACAAACCACGAAAACTTGCAGGAATGCGAAGCATTTAATGAAGCGCTCAGGGAATGCAAACGGCGAAATCGTATGTTATATTTTTGACTTCATTAGATGAGTACAAGAAATGATTACGTTTAAATATCTAGGCAAAGTATGTTCGATCAAAGTCCAATTTAATTTTATTGTTTTTAATTAATAAAATATTTATAGACGCGTTTTCAAAGGTACCTAGTCGCATGAATAATGTAGATATCTCTATTTGTATATTTATAGTAGGGGAGCCCACGATGCTAAATGGGGATTTACTCGAGCGTCGTAAAGACCTATTGGGTTGTAAAGCTTAGATGATAAGAAGAAAAAAATGTTATATGATATATACCTTTACATCGGTGGGGGAAGCAGCTATAGATTTTTAAATATGTAAAAAAAAACTGTTGCATGGACATCCTCGAGCGCGTCAGATATTGATAGCATCAATCCCCTACGTATTGTTAATAATGTACGTATGTTAATCTGATCGTTTGCATGATGCGGGTGGTTGTATGTAAGGGTTGAAAATGAAAAAAAAAAAAATTTAATCGAGCGCGTCAGATTTTCTAAGGGAGTGTTAAGTGCACCAAAAAAAAGCTCTCATTCACTAATCTGACAATTTCGATGGGACGCAAACTCGCGGCCATTTTCATAATGTGCAAAAAAAATTCGCCATTTTGAAATACTCAAGCGCGTCAGATTAAGATATATATGGTTCATCTTTATGTTCTAAACGTACTGTCTCATAATCTGACGATTATCTAGAGGGATTCGACTGATCTGACAAAAAAAATTAGAAAAACGGTTCACCTTAAAGGCCATCCCTGCAACTTCCCGCTAATTCCATTCCTGGGCGCTTAAAATTGTACTTATGACATTTTTGAGCTCAAAATATAATTTATGTGATATTTTGAGCTCGCTGAGTTCAAAGAAATAATATTTCTATGCATTTGAGCTCTCTCAGCTCGAAAGTCTGATAGAAGTTTCATAGAACACTATTTTTAATTGCAGTAAATAATTTATAGCACTGTGCGTGATATAAATCATTTAATGATGATTCCATCGACAATTCGAGGTCATCATATGTTCCTCGAGACTGTCGGAAAACCGGCTTGCTTCGACGATATTCCAAAATATTTACACATTTTTAGGGTTCCGTACCCAAAGGGTACCAACGGGACCCTATTACTAAGCCTACGCTGTCCGTCCGTCCGTCTGTCAGCGGGCTGTATCTCGTAAACCGTAATAGATAGACAGATGAAATTTTCACATATTATGTATTTCTATTGCCGCTATAACAACAAATAATAAAAATTAAATTAAATAAAAAAAATTAAATTAAAATATTTCCATGGGTACACGGAAATATTTTTATTTAATTTTTTTTTCTAACGGAACCCTAAAAGAGCGAGGCCCGACTCGCACTTGGCCGATTTTTTTTAATGTTTTTACCGTAAATTTTATTGTTTTTTGTGAGGTACTTTCACCACAAAATACACATTTTAAATTTATATCACTCATATTAAATATTTATAACTTTTAATTCACACAAATAATATTAAAATAACAAAAAAAGCCAAAACGTTGGAAACACGTTGTAAACAGCATGCTACGAACGAGTCTTTATGATCAGCTGTGATAACGTCATGGCAGCAGAAACCAGAGTGGGGACGGAGTGAGAGAGTAATAGATAGAGAAAGAGTGAGAGAGGAATAGAAACGCGGAGAAGGAAATGTAGGCATCACGCAGCTGCACGCATTTAACTTTATCGACGAATTTTTGTTATTTCGGCTTGCGGAAATCGTCAGATTATATATTTTTCATTATTCTTGAATTATTTCCTTCAAAATAAAAAAAAATTTAGCTACGCTCGAGAATGTCGAGATAACGTTTTTTTTTTACAACTTTGTTGCCCTCCCCTTTCTTTACGTCACTCTCAAATTGTCAGATTAGTGGAATATATACTTTTTAGGATGTAATTAACTCACCCTACCTTAATCTGACGCGCTCGAGAATTTCTGATGGTCAATTTTTTTTTACTAATCTGATCCTGTATCCTTCACGGGCGGCCTTATATATGTGCCTCATGTTTCGTGGAGGTACTTTACCGGGTACAAGGTATCCCCCTGTATATTAATCTGCCGCGCTTTAGTAAATCCCGAAATCCCCGCTTGGGCTCCCCTACTATTATTTCAGTTTTCTTATAGGATATTTTTCTTTTCTAGGTCTGCCTTGAAGCCACCTCCACCACCTTGTCCTCCAACCATCCAAAATGAAACAGTCGTTAATTACTGCCGACCACAAAACCACAATAAATTTCATTTAAAAACTTACCTTTTTTTCATTCATTCATTCATTAGGTATTCATAGACTCTAGACTACTCGACAGTCGAACTGAATTTGGTCTGCAAGCCGATTGCAAAATCACAGTTTACATAACTGCTTAAAATAATGGTTGCGATGCAGTGAAAACTGAAATTTTGCAGTAGGCTTGCAATCCGAAGGTACACTCCGTACACAATAAGATAAATAAAACCACAAAGTACAGGTAAAATTACGGTTCCGATGCAGTGAAAACTGAAATTTTGCAGTTGGCTTGCAATCCGAAGGTACACTCCCGTACACAATAAGATAAATAAAACCACAAAGTACAGGTAAAATTATGGTTGCGATGCAGTGAAAACTGAAATTTTGCAGTCGGCTTGCAATACGAAGGTACACTCCGTGCACAATAATGTAAGAGAAATAAAACCACAATTTACAGGTGTATACATATAAACTTAAATTTATTTACACCTTATTACATACATGTTGTGACGTTTCTCAGTGTAAAAAATTATATTTTTTCATATTATAATATAAACTAAACAAAAATTGAGGTCTCCTGTTTTACAAATATTCGAGATTTACTTCTTTCGCATATTGAACTTCATAGAGTACAAGACAAATCAGAATTTTACAATTAAATTACTCTCAGTATATAAATAAAAGTGAAAATGTAATATAACATTATTATTTCTCTGTACAATTGGAAGTTTTAGTAATTTACATTTTGGCACATATACTATATGTATTTTTATTTTATTTCCTTTTTACGTGTTAATAGTATACAATCTTTTAGGAAATATTTTTGCGTCCAGATTAAGAACCATAATAAAAAACCCTTATTGCTTAACGTGGTTATATAATTGAACATTGTTATATTACTTGTGTCCGGACTACTGAGTAACAATGCAGTATATAACATGTTGTGTTTAATCTCGATGCACCATAATATAACAAGCAGTTATAAGAACCATTCATAAATTATGACTAAAGGAGAGATTACAGTACTTATTGAGACAGCTTGCGTTATTTTTACTAACACAATGAATACAGTATGTGTATTTGAGGAGTAAGAGAATTTATGTTTGTTCATTTGTGTATTTTGGTCACTGTTTTCTTAAAACTGCTGGATTCGGTTTTTAGGTATTACAACTAACAGACTTCAAAAAGAAGGAGGTTCTCAAATTGACTGTTTTTTTTTTGTATGTTTGTTACGCGATTGTTCCGCCAATTATGTATTGATTTAGACGATTCCTTTTTGTATGGTAGGTCATACTTCAGAGATGGTCCCATATAAATTTTATCGAAATTGATTCAGCGCTTTGGGAAAAAATCTTTAAAGCAAAGAATGTTTCGTTTAATATTATACAGTCACAAGCCATCAGTGACCGATGCAGCAAGTGGTTTAAAAAAAATTCACAGCTTTCAACAAAGGCAGGGGAATATGAACAAAAGTAAGGGTAGGTTTATCGTTAAAAACGGTAACACAATTTATGAATGCTTCCTAAATATAATAATCATCGTCTTTGGATCACGTGATAGACATTTTCTACTGACCTGAGGTAAGGAGGGACAAGACAACAGATAGGTAGGTACCAACAGTAATAAAATTGTTACATACAAACTTTAACTATGAAAACTTAGGCCCGACGTAGGTCAAGTTCTAAGACGAGTGATTTTACGTACCTATCGCGGAAAATCTTGGATGTGTCAGTTTAAACTAGGCGGCACGACACGACAGAAAATTGAAATATTAACTAAAAACATTTTTAATAAAGACTATTTCTTATAATAGTATAAACAGATTTCATGTTTAATAATTAATTTTTATGTTCTGGTTGAGAAAAATCACTCGCTTAGAAGGAAACCATAAAAAAAATTGATAACTTAGGGGTCCAAGCTAGTAGCTTTTAACAAAACTTAGCACTTTGTGACAGAACAACATTTCGTTTTGTTCAACATTAAACATCAAGAAATTCCACATTAACATGTATTCGTAATTTAAAAAAAAACATACAAAGTAATATTTTGGTTAGACTCTTAAATTAACTGAAATTCAAGAGCTTCGTTCGAAATGTCGTACATTCGCCTTACAGTTTAAATTTAACTAACAAAATACGTTTAAACGCTTAAGCTAAATCAGTCTAATTCTTAAAGCGACATAACTATGTCTAGAAATAAAGCTTAAACGAATGCCGTAATAAAAATCACACACTGGAAATTTAAATACATACAACATAGCAGATGCCTGCGAGTTTGCTTAACACCTTGCATACAGACAACACTGCTTTATATTATTAACTACGTATTTATAAAAAAAAATAAGGCCACTATGTTTCTCTATTAATTAAAGGTTAAACAAATTAACCGGTCGAAAATTAAAAGTACTATTACTATCGAAAAATTAAATTAAATAAAGAATATTCTTTTTACAATAATTATATTACATTGTTTTATCAATAATTACACGTAACAAAATTATTATTCTATTGTTAATATGGCGGGTTTCATTATTAATAAGAAAAAAATAAACTGCCAAAGTAAATTGTTACATCATAACATCATATCATAGTAAAAGTATTGAGAAAAATTGTTCAAAAATCATGTATCGCGAAGTGAGATTTTTTATTTTAATAAATTTAAAGATGCAATGTGGATGAAGAAAACTATCTTTTTAATTTAGGGAGCAACTTTGTAGGGATACATATGAGTGAGACAGCATTACATTCCTATGCGAGCAACAGAGATAAAGATAGTTGTTAAAAATGTAGATAACTAATTTACACCTACAAGCTGACCCAAAACTTCCCTTCTTTAACAAACTGTTATTGTCCATATAATATTATGTCAACAAATGCATTGCTAGCAAAGATATATTAACAATACTTAATGTAAGCCGTTCACTATTAACATGAATATAGTAATTAAAAAAAATCACAATAATAATGCACCTGGACGTAATAATTACATGCTACAAACCATTGTAAATACAGGTCGCAAACTGTATAAACCCTATCATCCAAAAATAATTTAAAGCTTATCACATTATTTACACTCGGTGTAAATTTTACATTCATTTTAATACATAGGTCTTTACATAACGTGTTACGAAAATGGCCTAATAGCTAGTTTAGCATTGTGCATTAATAAGACTTTACTTAAGTCATGAGTCATGACTTAAGTCAACTTAGGGTCAGAGACAACCGTTACGTAAGTGCAGGCTTAGGTCACACAGTTCAACTATATTTTTTTACCAAGGCAGCGTCTTTTAATTCCGGAACGGATTGGCGCTTAAATAAAGCTCAGAAACGCTAGATTCATAGATATGTTAGCAAAACTATATTTAACTATACATTAGTGTTCCAAGTTGAATTTACAGTGATTTACAGGTGCTCTGGTTACTTACAATTTGTAAGAAGACATAAGGCTACATCAAGACACAATTTAACGCAGATTGGTTCTAATTCATAATAAATGTAGTTTCATTCTGTGTGACGTAGCCTTAAGTGTCTTGATATTAAATTCTCATGTGGAGGTTCACATGCGTATTACTAAAAAAATTACATGCGCATTTCCCATAGGATGAGATGTGCGTCTTTCGGGTTCGGGTCGGCGGCCGGCGTGGGTCGCTCGGCCGCGTCCGCCGTCTGCCGCCAGTCCACGTAACCGCGCCCCCCCACCACCGTCACCACGGACCGCCGCGCCATGCTATCACCGACTATGTAGTCAGCACCACGAAGACTTCGAGCCGCACTTTTGCTCTTTGTACGCATTTCCGGCGCTGCTGTTGCGGAATCGCTTCGGGATATCGAGCGTTCGGAAGCGCTCGACTTACCCGAAGACGAATCGGGCGTCGAAGCGGACATAGGAGCTAAGTTCGCGGCACCCGACGCGCCTGAACTAGTTCGAGACACGCCGCGTAAAGCCATAGATTCCTCGCTACCGGATGACGTGCAAAGACTCGACGCCCGCGAGTCCACCGACCAGCTGGATAGATCCAAACTCCGCGGTCGGCCCGCCCTCATCCTCAACCGCCTATCTAACGTACTGACGCGATAGGGAATCGCCGCCAATTCGGGATCACTCCGCCTTAGAGTTTCACCGCCCGAACCGCTGACGTCTGCTTCGCCAACACAGTCCTTCACAAACATCAGATCTCCGAACAGTCCGTAAACATCACACGCGTTCAAATTGGCACACTTTGGTAACGTCTTACTGAGCCGCACGTCGCCGGGCTTCTTCCTGCGTATAACTGCGGACTGGACGCGCTGCGGTCGATACGGACTCATCTCTTCCGATATCCGCCTCTCGAGCTTGTGTTTATCGTTTTCTTCTTTTGCTTCTTCTTTGAGCTCCTGAACTGTTTCGGCGAGAGCTCGTGCGTTCGACAGATTGCGCCGAACGACATTGACGTCCGCTTGCGTGTCAGCAGTCAGAGACAGCAGGAACGTGACCGGCCCCGCGTGCGCGTGGTAAGACACGGCGATGTGACCTCCAATAAGCGGCAGTCCTTCTAACTTTGGTAGCGGCACAGTAACACTAACCCCGGCAGTGGTTCCAACCCACAGAAGCCCTTGTCCAGCCAGCAACGCCGACACATAAGCGGGTTTGCTCCCCTCTCTAGCACCAATGGTTTTGGCCACATCGGCAGCAATGTCGATATTCTGCAAGTGTTCGAACGTCTCCGCGTGGTACAGGCTCACGTACGTCGAGTCGGAGAACGCAGCCCATAGTCCGACTCCGGAATGCGCGAGATACTTAACGGAGCGATCGCCCTCGCCTTTCAGTTCGAGGATTCTCATGATCTCGGCGGTCAATGCGTTGATGGCGAACACTCTCTTGGCGCAGGAGGCGTATACGATGCCGTCGACGGGCAGGATGCAATGCACGGGCTGGTCGCCGAGCTCGACGGCGAGCGGCTCGTTGAGCGCCCACGAGTCGTCGTGGTTGCGCCGGTACACCGCCACGCGGCCGTTGGCGAGCCCCACGAACATGGAGTCGCAGTGGTGCTTGATCTGCGTGACCGCCGCCACCGTGGTGACCTCGGTCAGCTTCTCCTGCTTCTCGGGCTCGACGCCGGAGAAGATGATGATCTTCTTGTCCTCGGTGCCGAGCCACACCGTGTCGCCGCAGAGTGTGTTCACTTGGCGCAGGCCTTTCGCGTACTCCATTGACGTTACCTGGAAACAAGTACCTGTTAATGAAACAGGTGTGCTATTTACCCGACTGCCAAAGGGAGAGTAATATTTTTCTAGCATATCTATGTGTATGTCTTCGACGGAATTAAACATGAGCTATCAGATTCGTCTTGATTGTGCGAGTGACATAATAATATAATAATCATTAATAAAATTTAAATATGACGTCCACAGAATAAGAAAGTACCGAATCTATTTGAATTTTCTTAAACATGAGATATTTTCAGACAGATTCGTCTTGATTGTGGGAGTGACATAATATAATAATTATTAGTAAAATTGAACTATGACGTCCACGGAATAAGAAACTACCGAATCTATTTGAATTTTCAGGTAATAGCTTTTGACGGAGTCAGTTTTTTCAAAATAATTTGTATGTTACGTTATAGATCGAATATAATAATTACAATGCCCCCCCCCCTCACACTCACCTTAGTGTCGGGCAGGTCGAGCGTGACGAGGGTCTTGAGCTTGGCGGCGCGGTGCGTGAGCACGGCGACATGGCTGCTGCCGTTGCCGGCCGCGCACAGCCACAGCAGAGAGCGCGCGCGTCGCATGGTCGCACCGCGCGGGCTGCCCGACGACGTGTAGAAGCAGCCGCACCGCACCTGGTGACCGACACTAGTGTGAGACATGACATATCTCCGCGATCATGGGCATATCTCGGCGACGTTTTTACTCGCAGTTGTAGCGCAGTATAGACGAGTTACATCGTGCTATATACTCAATCTTCTTGTTAGAAAAAAGTCTGTCAATTTGCATTGGGCCAGCCAGCATGGTGGACTATGGCCTAAAACCCTAACTCTGAGACGAGATCTGCACTCAACAGTGAACCTTTGCTGGGTTGCTAATGATGATGATGTTAGGAATAAAAGATTCATTTTAATATAATATTGATTTGGTAAGATTATTCCAGGAGTAATGTGACTGGCATCTTGTACCGCATAATAAGTTGCTAAGAAAAATTTACTATCGTAGGCAATATGTTGCAAGATGCTTCTAAAGAGATTCTAAAAAGATTCTTGTCAAATTGTGCGAGAACATTGATGTGGCTGCTATCAGGACTGGCATCTTGTAATGTAAATCATGTGGCAACAGTAGGTAACTTTCAAATTAATTTTCTTCTGTGGCAGTATGTTGAAAGATACATGTAACTTCCAACTAACCTCAGTGAGATTATTGGACGAGTAGACCGGCGTGGCCGCCACGAACAGCGGCATCTTGTGCGGCAGCGCGTGCGGCGAGGGCAGCGACGCGGGCAGCCTCCACGCCGGGCAGTTCGCTCGGGCCTGCGCCAGCTGGGCCAGCCTCAGCTCCGTAGCCCAGGCTCGCCGCGCGCCGGGCTCCGTGGCCCTGAACGTCACCGCTTCCTCTCGACCGCGGATCGTGAGCTGCAAACAGCATGAATCCACCCACGCCATCTCGTCGTCTTTCTTCTGTAACAATACTTTTTAGGTTAGTCGTAGTAAATAGTGCGTGTTTAGTTCTAAACAAGTCTTTAAACTAAATTGACAGGTCTAAAAGTTGTGTTGGTAAATTTTTTCGTAAAGAACTTTGTAGAAAGGACGATATTTCCTACACGACTTGGAGAACTGATAAACGTCGAAATCACAAAGTACTATACTTAGGATATGACGGTCTCGAATCAGAACAGCATTGGTAGTCCCGCACTAAAGTAAACTTCTACTTCGGATGCCCCTCCAACGAAGCTTTGCAAAAAATATATTATAAAAATATTATATTATGCAAATTATTTTATAAAAATATTATATTATGCAATTAAAAATATTATATTTCACGTAGGCCAACCTGTGTTTCCACCACCGGTTCGGAAAGCAGACTGCTGAGAAAAACACTTTATATATTTCTGTCTGTTCTATTATTATTACTACTACTGTACTAAGTAGACAAGATAGACAATATCAAATGAGTAGCAAAGATCCAAATGGCCTTACACAATTATCGTCTCCACAGATATAATATTGTCCACAGCTGGTCACATATTATTTACAAGGATCGCCACAAAATACGAATCTAATGTGGGTAAGTTGCCAGCGACTCGTTTGATGGTTGTCTGTCCACTAAGGCACCATCTCCACGGGCGATACTATCGCGGCGATACGACGAAAGAAACTCTCGCGGCGATATGACGAGAGAAACGGTCGCGGCGATACGACGAGAGAAACTCTCGTCGTATCGAATTTGGTGGTACGGCGAGACTATCGCCACGATACTCTCGCCCGTGGAGATGGCGCCTAAGACTTCTAACGCTAATTTTCGAGGTGCGCGATCGCATCAGTTTCGTGACTAGACGAATTATTTTCTCACGTAACTCGGTAATAGGTTCTCCTACGAATCTTATCAACTCATGACACCAAGAAGTGTGTGTGTATACATAAGTCAATCGCATAAGTCGACAACTAACCTGTATGCTCTGCTGAATATTCTGCAACAAAGCTCGGAACATTTCGGGCGATAGTTCCGGACAGGGCGCCTTCAGTGATGCGGCGAGGTCGGCCATCCTCGACACGGCCTCGTAGTCGTGCATGAGGGCGGACATCTCGTTGCAGAGAGAGTCGCCGGTGGATGTGCTGCCGTGGCTGCTTGTACTTGAACGCAGGCTTCCACTTCGGTTCATACCTGAAGGATTTTTTGTTTCAAATGAAGATTTTATTTTACCTCATATCACTTAAAAACATTTTCGCTTTTCATAAAAATAAAGTGTTGACTTGTTCTAGTTTCTCAGTTTCATTTAGTTTAATAGGAACGTGTTCGGATATGTTACCTATTTATAAGTTGTGCCACACACGACACATTGTCCCATAGTCGATATTTTGATTAAGAAATTAATCAAAATATCGACTTGTAATTTGTGAGTAACTCACGTCCAACTCAGTATTTTGATTAATTTCTTAAACTGGTCACTTTCAAGTAAAGATTTTTATGTAAACCTGTGAAGATGATAATTCCACTGGTGCAATTAGAAGGCCATAAGCCTACTTTGTCGTATTAGTTTACAAATTGCGAAAAACCAAATTAAATTTGAATTTCGCGGGCAGACCCTTGTCTTCCACCTTAAGGTAAAGAGATGATTGGCATAACTTTTTAATAAGCGAATACCAACTTGGCCCAGTGACGAACAGCAAGTAATTTGGGAACTCATAATTGGGTATTTGACTGTTGTGAAAATGTTGGTATACATTATTTATAATCGAAAATGTAACATGTAAGAATAACATTTGTAAAAATCTATATATATATATATATATATATATATATATATATATATATATATAATCATCCTTTCACGGTAAATGTTGATCCAGTGAGAAGTTAGAACAAATGTTGATCCACCTATTTTACGTGTTTACTCAGCTCTGCGTCGCGCAAATTGATATACTTTGATCCGTCCTTGATGCGCGCGTGACGTCGCTGGATTTGCACTTACAGGTTTTCAATATACTCATCAGCGATTTGACCAATATTTGTTGATCCATCAACGGTCGAAAAAATCATACTGAGTATGATTTCTTAGATCCAGAATATATTTAACTTATATGCGACATTTACTTAGACTAAGTTGATCCGGAGCCAAAATTGACGAATAGGTACTCGAACACAAAGCGGCAACGTCGCGTTCTGCGTGTAACAGAGAACCCAGTAGACTACTTCGGTAGAGTAATCTAAGAAAGATGCGTTAGCTGCTTGAGGATCAAACTTTGACAGATTTTATTGCGGAAAGAAGTTTGCGCGGGTTTTTGTAGCTACCTACCAGTTTTTAACCTCGGACGAAAAAAGAGTTGTGATTGTGTTTAGGTATACGTGTAAGTACCTACCTAGGTATTTAATATGCGTTTCAAATAACAATAGGACCAGCAAAGATGCCATCTTTTCACCAGTGCTGTCTGCCAGAAGCCGAATCAGAATAATAAAAAAACTGGCCAAGTGCGTGTCGGGCCACGCGCAGTGTAGGGTTCCGTAGTAATTGCAAGACACAAAATATATCATTGCTGACCTAGGATAGTGCTTTTATTTGATTTATGAATATTGAAAATATTTTGAGTTCTATGGTTTAAACGTTTACACGAGTCCGGCGTGCCAGACGCAATCGAACGCCTTCTCCATATCTAGGAATTCTGCGACTGATTGCTCTCGCTTGTTGTAGGCGGTAGCGAGGTGGTGCAGTACCCTCGTCACTTGTAAAGTGGTGGAGTGTTCAGCACGGAAACCGAACTGTTCGTCGCGTGGCTTCTCGAAGACTTTCGAGGTACTCGACAGAAGAGTGATGGGATGGTTATTCCCAGGCAGCATGATGTTCTTGCCTGGCTTGGGGATCAGGATGACTCGGCCGAGCTTCCACGATGATGGGAAGTTCCCGGTACGGAGGATTCGCGGGGGTAGGTGACGCAGGGTTTCGTTGGTGACTGGGTCGGGACTGGGTGCTTTGCGCAGTCTAGTTCGTCAAACCATCCTTTGGACTAGTCCGGGGAGAACACTCTTCTGTCGGTAGTATGGGCGACTCGAAGTAGTCCTTCACATGTCGCTCGATGGTCTCTACGTGCTGCACATCCGCAGTCGGGTTGGGTGTAAACTCCGTCTCCAGGCGACCCGCGAACATCTCCGTTCGATCCTCGGCGCGGTAACGTGGAGTTCCGTCACTGGCCATGAGGGTCTAATCGGAGGCGGCTTCCCGGAGAGTTGGCGGCAGAGGCGGTGCATGCCGGACCGGTCGTCGCCGGCTCGCTCGATGGCGGAGTGCCAAGATTCAACTGCGAATGTCTCCAGTGCGAGATCTGATCTGAGATCCTGGCGGCCAGAGCGTTCAGCCGCGTCTTCATGGTCTGGCACCGCAGTTTTTGCCATTGCTTTCGCAGCTTCCTCTTCTCCTCTTGCGTCGCTTGTATGTAGGCAGGCAGTAGATGCAGCGTTGAGGCTGGACTCTCGCAGCGCGATTGTGCGAGTTACGTTTTCGGTGTTCCGCGAGTGAATAGCGCTATAGCGCCATCCCTTTTAAATAGTTTGGCAATTAAGTGAAATAATAAAACCTAAAAATATGTGCCACGCGGCGAAACAACTTTTTTGCTTTTTTTGTGTCTAAAATAGTAGAATAATATATCATTGATCAGCAACAAAACAATTAAAAACAATACAATACGTCACGTAGCCGCAAGCGCAAACAAATTCATAGAACAAGTATAAATTTTAATTAAAAATTTAAAACATCCCCGAAATGTGAATGTACCAGAAATCCTGTTAACCAGTTTTCTGCTCTATCATCAGATCCTCCTGCTCGATCCTAGATCCTCGATAATCATCTATCTTACACCTACTCATTGAGATTGAGACCATTCTAATGTGCCCATACACACTATATCTACTATAAGCACAGAATAAGGATACTTTCATACAGAGGTTCGACGAAAGCGATTTGATTTTTTTTAATCGATACAGAAATTTTGCGAGATGGTTCTCCAAAAAATTCTAGTTTTAACGCTTTAATCCTAATGCTGCAGGGTTACTTGCTACTACTGTACTATGGTTATTTGTTAACTGTCGATTATGGATAGTTTTTTAGGTGCCAAGTAAAGACTACATAGTTAAATTCCAGGACCCAACTCCTCAATCCTGATGCTGCACGGGTTCTGCCTAGGCAGATAAAGTCACGGGTATCATCGCGCATTATTAGACGTTGGCGGCATTTACCACGAGATCAAAGGCGTCAAACTACTGTATCTCCTCCTTGTACTGTGCTATAAGTTTCTGAGGAGTTGGATATCTCAAGGTTACCTAGGAAATAATTCGAAGTAACAGTATACAAATTTCAAATCAAACGCACCAGTGAAAACTTGTAAGACCCCTTAATCAAGTATGAAATGAGCTGATGGTTTCAAAGGCCTGAGCAGATCTTCGTAAATCATAGCTAAGAACCATCTCGATCACGTCTTTCAAATAGAAAAACCGCATCAAAATCGGTGTATTCGTTAGGCAGCTACGATGGGACAGACAGATACACGGACACTAGCGTATTCTTATTCAATATAGGAAGAATATTATAATATTAATATTATAGTCTTGTATGGATCGCAGAATCGCCGAATATTTGTATTCAAAAATCGCTAAAACGCGTTGCAGTCACAAAAGGCCATAAAAACGCCAAAGCCATTCTTCTTCTTGAGGTGCCATCTCCTACCGGAGGTCGGCTATGATAGCCGTATGATAGCCGTAGTTGGCTATTCGGACCTTACACACAGCTGCGCGGAATAAGGATCGAGTACTCAGTCTGAGTCCATGTCCGGAGATTCTTAAGCCAAAAGGTCTGTCTTCTTCCAGGGGGTCTCCTACCTTGTATCTTCCCCTGTATTATTAGTTGGAGCAATTTGTACTTATCGCCACGCATTATATGTCCCAAATATTGCAGTTCTCGTTGCTTTATTGTCTTTAAAACTTCTGCCCCTTTTGAGTTAAAGTCCATGATTCGACACCGTACAGAAGAACCGAAAAAACATAGCATCGTGCACCCTGGTAGAGATCGAGATCTTTAAGGATCGGTTGCAGAGTAAGTGGCGCAACTTCATAAATGCGTTGCATGCCTGCTCTATCCGGCACTTAATTTCTACGCTATGATCATTTTGGTCATTCACAATGCAGCCTTGTAACTACTGTAAGTACTATAAGTACTATAAGTACTATAAGTACTATAAGTACTGTAAGTACTGTAAGTACTGTAAGTAGTGCGAAAACGCGGAATCGCGCAGCAGACGCAAATACGCAAAAGGCAATTAAAACGCCTCGGTCACTGCCGCTAAAAATCGGAGTGGGGCCTCTCCTTTATCCGTTTAATCTGTAGCTTGAATAGAATAGAATAGAGTAGAGTAGAGTATAGTAGAATAGAGTACAGTAGAATAGAGTAGAGTGGAGAAAAGTGGAGTAATGTGGAGTAGAGTTGAGTAGAGTGGAGTAGAGTACCTAGAATAGAATACAATATTTGCAAGAATGTTATTTAGAAGAACACAATCAGGTCTTACAATTAATTTGCACTAATGCATTCAAGTAATTCATTAGTATGCAAATTTGAAAAATACATTGCTGCATAATTTTACTTGAGTATTAATTTGAAAACCAAAGAGTTAACATCACTGCAAGTTGCAACAGAACATAGTACCCGTTAGAAAAACTACGCGAGCCCTCACAAAGCTCAGCTTTTTGCTAGTTAAAAATAAAATGAAAACAGTTCATAAGGATAAGTATTTAGATATTGTTAAATATGAGTATTGAAAAGTATTAAATATCACTGTGTCAATGGATATTATGTCCAAATTATAGCAGTCCATTTATACAATATCAATAGTTAACTTACATATTTATTCAAATTTCAACATGTGTAAATAAAAAAAATGATTTTTAAAATAAAAGCTTTTAGTAGCGACCTACATCATCACACCTTGAATATCATCTAGAACCAGAGTACTTGTCAAGATTATAATCAAACGAGCCCAAACTCGATGGGGTTACATAGTTTCATTACAGAGTTCCCTTAACAACATTTCAGCTCCATCATCAGACCCTGCATATTATCTGGGACCAGAATTCTTGTCAAGACAAATCAAACGAGCCCAAACTCGTTAGGGTTACCTAGTTTCATTACAGAGTTCCCTTAAGCACCTTTCAACTTCATGATCAGACCCTCGATATCATCTAGGACCAGAGTACCTGCCAAGACAAATCAAACGAGCCCAAATCATCGACCAGAGTACTTATCAAGACGAACTAAACGAGATCAAACTCAATAGGGTTAAGTAGTTTCATCACAGAGTTCCCTTAACCACCTTTCAGCTCCATCATCAGACCCTGGATATCATCTAGGGCTAGAGTACTTGCCAAGACGAATCAAACGAGTCCAAATTCGATGGGGTTACGTCGTTTTATTACAGAGTTCCCGTAGCCATCTTTCAGCTCCATCATTAGATCAGCTCCATGTCACAATAATATTGCATGGTCATCCGATTAACATCTACATACAAAATTTCAGCTCTATTGGAAGCCGGGAAGTGGTTGTAATTCATCTTGCAAGATTTGACCTAAACATACCTACATACTCACATAAATTGCAAGATAATATAAACATTCTCCATAAGGCCAGTCTCCAGTTTTACTTTAAACGTTCGTACGGCCAAGATACGAAACGGCAACGTCGCGGCTGCTTTAAGCCAATCCGATCGTTTGCTATGCTCTGATTGGCTCATTTAAATCGGATCAACATTTTCCGTAACTATCGCAAGGTGGATTTGTATATCGGATCAACTTCGGCGAACGCTAGTAAGAAGTTCCGTGAGTGTAGATGTTGATCCGGTCGGATCCACATTAGTTACCAATGATGCATATTGGATCAACAAAAGGCGCCGGATCAACATACATTTTTGGATCAACAAAGTGCTCGCGTGAAGTCGCGTCTGATCAACATTTACCGTGAAGGTATCTCTATATATATATATATATATATATATATATATATATATATATATAACAGACAGTGGTGTTAGTTACACTATTTATAACTCAAGAACGGATGAACCGATTTGGCTGAAAATTGGTGGAGAGGTAGCTTAGAACCAGGAGACGGACATAGGATACTTAAAAAAAAAAACAGAACAGCGGATTGATGCGATTTTTTGCATGGGTATAGTAATGGATGTAGTAGTGGTTCCTCAGACCGGGAGAGCTACTTTTTATCTCGCATAGTGAAAGAGTTCCCGCGGGAGTTTTAAAAACTAAATCCATGCGGACGAAGTCGCGGGCATCAGCTAGTAGAAAATAAAAATGTAAAAAGCAATTAATACAAACAGTTATATGCGGTTTTACTGTAACTGTATCTGTTTCTAAAACGAAATTTTCTATGGAGAGTGTATGGAGCTTTTAAGTTTTGACGTCACACCTCAATAGCGCTCTCTTTGTCTAACGGGTAACTTTAAAGCTCTATATTTCCGAGATAGAGATACTTAAAAAAATGGCATTTTGTTATACTATTTAAAAACGTTATTTAAAATAAATAAAAAATAAAATTCAGAATTGTCGCTGGTCTGGCCTGGTAAGGCTGGAATCACATCTGTGCGCATCGATTCGCATTTTGTCCATACAAAACTGTCATTTTTCATGGTCGTGTACGCAACGAAAAGCCGAAATTTATGCGTACACGACTCCATAAAAAATGAGTTTTGTATGGGCGAAATGCGAATCGAAGCGCACAGATGTGGTTCCAGCCTGAGAGGCTTTGGCAGTGACTACCCTGCAGCAGTGAACTAGACAACTGTGGTGTGCTCCCACGATGCTGTCCGACAGTGTCAAGAGTGACCGACGGAGAAGTTACTTCCCTGCAGTCAAAGGCGTAACATCAAGCGATTTAACGTTCAGGTACGATACCGCGTAGAAACCGATTAAGGTTATCCTTAAAGATTTATTAAAACTGGCATAGGTACTCCTTCCAAGTTAATTAAGGTTTATCTTATCATCAAATTCAAATTCAAAATTATTTATTTCACGTAGGCCAACCTGTGGCTCATATGACAAGTCATGACTCTACCACGGGTTCGGAAAGCGGATTCTGCTGAGAAGAGCCGGCAAGAAACTCAGCAGTTGCTCTTTTCAATATAATCCTTTTACAATATTATTATGAAGCTATTACATTGTAATAAGTTTTATCTACTCCAGCATCGAAAAGTTCCAATTTCGAATTTGACAGCTGAATCGAAATGAACCCTCTTTCGGTTTTGCTTCTCATTTCGATGCAGCTCGTTGTATGGGAGCTGAATCGAAATGGTTATCTTCTTAAAATAGGATACCTAAAGCTAAGGCTCTGAGTTCTGGCACTTTTGTACCGTTCATATGACAGAGGCGCCACAGGCGTCTGGTGGCGGCTTACGGAGTTACTTTTTGTTGACAGAGGCGCCACAGGCAGCTGGTGGCGGCTTACGGAGTTACTTTTTGTTACTTTATTGAGCCTACGGCGTATTTTGTTAATGATTTTATTTTCCTTGTCGTAGATAAAATCTTGTATGCAACTGAACGTAATTAGTCATTTTAATTCTCGTACTATCCTATTTTGATACTCGGCAAGCCTCGTATCAAAAAACAGCACTCGAATTAAAATGACCCTCATTACGATGCAGTTGCATAAATAGCTATTTTATACTATCTTGTGGGCAGCTAGATGCCAAGCCGATTTAACCTATGCAACTTTGTTAGAATAAAATAAAACAATTCCACAATGAGGCGAAGTTCCAAAAAAAAAAAAAACTACAATTCATACCTATCATGTTAAGATGGGCAAAAAACTGCAATTCATATCATGTTAAGATGGGCAGACACAAAGTAGCCCTATTCCCGCCGGCGGCACCCATTCACGAGCATGACGCATAATCCAGCCGTTGCTTCGCTCGACCATATTTGACCATCATGAGTGTAATAAAGGATCAGCCTTATCTCACCTTGAGCAAGCACCCGGCTAAGGGTAGGCGAAGTCCCAGTGTCCAGAACTTCGACATCTTGCACCGGGTGCGCCCACTTGAGGCCGAGCCGCTCGGTGTCGTCGCCGCCCGCGCCCACCGACACGCACACCACGAGATCATTGAGGAGCAGCAACCGCCGCGGCTTGCACTTCGTCAGCGTTCCTGCTTGATTGAATTCCTGCAATGGTAGAACGAGTTGAGATGCGTCGCAACTGAGAAAAAAAGAAAGGATTTGTTCTGACTTGACTCTTTCGTCACCATCATTATCTCCAATCCGCTGCTCGACATAAGTCTTACTTCGGTTTGAATGTCAGACAATGTGCCGTGCTGTGTATTGTGTACCAAACATTGATCTCTATAAATTAATCTATGATTAAGATTAAGATCAGCTATCCCAATACAAGTTGTTCGCGCCATGTACCTGTCCAGAATTCCTAGTTCCATGGTCGCGACGCTGGCAATCTCTTTGGCTCGCAATGAAGTTGACAGATTCTTAGTTTTTAAACTTGCCGCCGTTTTTGGGCGTGGTTTTTGCAAGTTCCTTTTTTTTGACAGCTAACACGTACACGAAAAACCCAAGTCGCCTCGCGCACCGTTTTGCTGTTTAAGTGTCTAGATTTAGTTTATTTTACGGTTTAGTTGTGCCGTCAAGCGGTCTATGTGTCGACCTAGCTATAAGCAGAATTACAGACTGTTATTTGTAACAAAAGGCGACTCCTCACAAGCGGTTATTGCTCGCCACGCTAAGTGTGAAAAAGTGACTAAGACCACCTCTAGTTGGTCTTACTAGTGACAAGCCAAATGTACAGTGCTCCGTCAGCCCAACGTCTCCAGCGGGCCATAACTGGCTGCCTGCCTGCTGCTGCTAGTGGCCTGAGAAGTTCACCTTACACTTAACCTCACAATACACCCACATACCACCACTATCATACCATCTCAGGCCGCACAAGGATTGACTGCTGCAAGGAAGGTCAGTGCAACCCTACCATCATTAAGTCACCAATACGTTGAGAACAGATCTGACCGCGGTGAAAGGCCGCTTTGGGCAGCGACTCTGGACTCAGGTTCAGCTGATGGGCCCCTGAACCTAGTGGTCCAGGTGTTGACTCGTTGGCCAAGCCGTTGGCCTCAACAATTGGTAAGCAGAGCGCGGTTAAATTGATTCCGCGGACAGATTTGGCATTACTGTGACTTAACTTTGCCGTTCTAGGGTTAACTCATTAATTGTAAACTTGTTAATTTATAACTTATTGATGCACAGGCTTGTTGGGTTACTAGTGCATAGCCTACCTTGTCACATGTAGTAGGCCTGTATAATGATTGCAATTATTGAGATTTTGTTTTGTTAATTTTTGTTGATTAATAATTAATAGTATCTAATTGTTGTTTGTGGCCCGTAACTGGCCAACAGTTAGATGTAGATTGTAATAAATAAACTTAATATTAATATAATTTGATAATTGTAGGTTCTTACCAAGCCAATTTGTAATTTGCAGTGCCTGGTATGAGTCTAGTGGCTTAGTACGGGTAATTAAAAACTTAATTTTTCTTTTATCTTAATTTATGTTATTGACTGACTTAACATAAATTATTGATAGCTTAATTTGTATCTTTTGGAACTTTTAACCAACAAATACTTTGTTTGTTTACTAGAACCCCTCGTGGTTAGGTAACAGAGTAGTTTGTTTGATGTATTTAAAATAAATAATTCTTGTTTCAAAGTAAATAATTCTAATTAATAAATAGTATTTAAGTAGTAATTTGTTTGTGTTTAAAGTGGGTAATTCTTGTTTGATTATTAATTTGTTTGGTTGAAGTTGAAACATAACTTGTAACAAATAACTTTGTTTTGATTTTGTTATCTAGTTGTTGTAACTACCTTTATTTAAGTTGTTTTGTACCTACCTAAGATGTCAGCCCACAAAAAATTGAGCGTGCAAATTCAATCAGAGCTGCGTTGGGCTGCTACAGCCAACGCCTTGGTAGGCCGGGTGGACCGGGCATCCGCACTGCTCCAGCGGTGCGAGCAGGTGCGGACCAGGCAGGCGGTCGTCGAAGAGGCCTTCCGAGACCTCATGGCATTGGAGCTACCTCCGGAATCGCTGGAGTCCTCAGTCCGGGACTACGAACAGTTTTTTGAGCTGACAGACGGTCTGGTGGAGGAGGCCGCGAGGCTCAAGAAGGAGGCGAGAATGAGCTCTATTCTTGAGTCTCCCACCAGACCCACCACGCAGCCTGCGTTACAGGGCAAGTTGCCAACAATAAACTTGCCCCACTTTTCTGGCAACCTGAGCGAGTGGCTAGGCTTTCTCAGCCTCTTTGATAGCCTGGTGGACGCGAGAAGGGACCTGTCTCCCTGCCAGAAACTGGCCTATCTACTCTCTTCCCTGCAGGGAGAGGCTCTGGGTTTAGTTAGCCACCTAGACCTCTCCGAGGAGAGTTATACCACCGCGCGGGAACTACTGACTCGGCGGTATGCCAACGTGCGCCGGTTAGCAGACACACACGTGGCACAAATTCTAGCGCTGCCACGTGTCTATGGGGTGTCCCATTTAAGAGAATCGCTCTTAAATCCACTGATTGTAGCCTGCAACGCTCTTAAGCGTTTAGAGCTTCCCGTGGACCAGTGGTCCTTCCTTTTATTACACATTGTGTTGTCCCGCCTACCTCCCGAGTTGAAACTGCGTTTTGAGCAAAGGTATGGTGGGGACGGGGCCAGCTACCTGCCCCCCTTTTCGGACCTTTTAAAGTTCCATGAGGAAGAGTGCCGGCAGGCTGATAACTCTGGTATTGCTGGTCCTTCAAGGACCCCAGAGCGGCCTGCCCAGCTGAGGAAGGAAAAGGGTCACACTGGCGTCCCTGGTAAAAGGGCCTCCGACCGGAGACCAATGCCCGTTTACACTGGACTTGCTGCCACTGAACCCGCCCCCTGTAACTATTGCAGGCGTCCAGGCCACCGGGTGCTTTCTTGCCCCCAGTTTCTCTCTAAGCGGATCAAGGATCGGAGGGGCATTGCAAGAGACCGCCACTGGTGCTATAGCTGTCTGGAAGCTCACATGCAACGGGACTGCCAACAGCGACGGCCGTGCCCAATTTGTAGGGGTAACCACCTGGAGATTTTGTGCGCCAACAAGAATGGTGTTGGCCGCCGGGTGGAGAGTGAGGGCGCGCCCCGCACGGGCGGGGGCGCTCTTGCCGATCGCTCCCCGGATTACTTGCGTCGGTCTCCTGATCAGGGCCATGAATCCCGACGCGTCCGGATTTCGACCCCGCCTATGGGGGCTTCACCCCCCCGTGAGGGGGGCGCCAACCCCCCTCGACGTTCTGATGGGAGATTTGTGGCGGCTCCGTCTACGGTTCAGTCTGCCCGCTATTCACCTCCGCTTCATGAGTGGCCACGCCTCGAACGCCGCCCACCTCGAGCGGGTCGACAGCCTTACTACGGCCTACCGACCTCAGCCCGTATGACTAGGCCCGTGCTGCCGCCACGAGATGACGCATGGGTTTACCCAAATGGAGGTCCGTCCCACTCACCTTTGGAGGTCCCCCCTGAGTCTCAATATGAGATTCCCCGGTTAGAGGACCGGTTTGATGAGGACGACCACCAATAGGTAGTTGCCGCCCTAGCCCCCACCACAGCAACTTCTCCTGAGACCTTGAATCTCCGGCAGTCCGTCTGTCAGACCATTCTTTTGCCGACTGTCTCAGTGAAGGTATTCAACCCGAAGGGTGAATTTTTAATCGTTCGCGCCCTTTTGGATTCGGGTTCACAGCGCTGTATTGCTTCTTCTCGTTTGGTGGGTGAGCTAGGGCTCCCTTGGAGTCCTCGAACAGGACGGGTGATAGGTATCGGGGGTATAGAGCCCTCGACTCCTAACGGGGAAGCGGAATTAATGTTTGGCCCCGTTACGGGCAATCTTAGGGTCTTGGTCAAGGTGTCAGTCCTTGACAATATCTTAGGCCCCCTACCGCAGGTCCGAATAGCTGACGCTGCGGTGTCCTGTGCATCAGGCCTAAACCCAGCTGACCCCCACTGGACTGAACCCGGTCCTATGGACCTTTTGTTGGGTTCCGATGTGTTGGGCCTGGTCTTGTCAGGGGAAATTAGGGTTTTGCAGAAGGACGGCCTATGTGCCATGTCCACTATATTCGGCTCTAGCTTTTTTGGACCCGTGCTACTGTCTTCGGACCTACCGGTGCTGGACCAATTGCAAGCAGCCGGCTTGACGCTGTCGGACGTGGTCCAGCGCTTTTGGGAAGTTGAGGAGCCGCCGCATGCCGCACGAGTTGACCCTCTTGACCTTGAATGTGAGTTGTTTTATCAAAACAACACAGGCCGCCGTGTTGATGGGCGATTTGTAACTCGCTTGCCCTTTCTCGCTTCTCGCCCCCCGCTTGGTCAATCGCAGGCCTTGGCGGAAAAGAGGCTCTTGTCTATGGAACGGCGCATGCGGCGCGACTCCACCTTCCGCTCCAAGTACGTTGAATTTATGCGCGAGTACGAGGGCCTGGGGCATATGTCACCATCCAATTTTGATTGGCGCGCACACGAGCACTACTTCTTACCCCACCATGCCGTCTTGAAGACCCCTGGGGGGAAGATTCGAGTGGTTTTTGACGGCTCCGCGGCCACATCCAACGGGGTGACATTGAACCAATGCTTGCACTCCGGTCCTAAGCTGATCAAGGATATCTCCGATATCCTCACGCATTTCCGCCGGCATCAAATTGTTTTCGTAGCTGACATCAAGATGATGTTTAGACAGTCGATGGTACATCGCGATGATCGGAGATACCAAATGATTCTGTGGCGCGAAAATCCTAATGAGCCAATGCGTGTCTTTGAATTGAACACCACGACCTATGGACTCAAGTCAAGCCCCTATATTGCTATCAGGACCTTGTTAGAACTAGCTAACCGGGAGCGACTGAATTACCCTCGCGCATCAGCCACCTTGGAATCGTCAGTCTATATGGACGATATTTGCACGGGAGCCTCGAGCGTTGAGGAAGCTCTGACTCTTCGCGATGAATTGATTGCAATACTGAAGTCCGGAGGTTATGAGTTGGGCAAGTGGCTGTCCAACTCCCCTCACGTCTTGAAGGATCTTCCGGGAAAGGATCAGCAGGATCCTCATATTTTTGAAAATCCCGAAAATCCCAATTTGCTGACGGTCCTTGGAATACAGTACCAGCCCGTCCAAGACGTTTTCACCTACCGGGTCAAATTAGACCCACCTCCTAAGGTCTGGACTAAGCGTTCCGTATTGTCTACGGTTGCTCGCACCTTCGATCCCAATGGATGGATCACTCCCGTAATATTTTTGGCTAAATGTTTCCTCCAGAAGCTTTGGATTGCTGAACTCGGTTGGGACGAACCACTCCCTGGGAAGTTATTGAAGGAGTGGAACTCCCTTGTGTCTTCACTTCCTGAAGTTAACCGAATTTCCATGCCTCGACGCTTCCTACCAACAGGAAGGTGTCATGCCAGTCTCCACGGGTTTTGCGACGCCTCCGAACGAGGATACGCCGCCGTGGTATATTTGAGGACTGTCGATGTCGCCGGTGAGGTCGCGACGCATCTCGTCTTGGCAAAAAGCAAGGTGGCCCCTATTCGGTCACGGTTAACTATCCCGAAATTAGAATTGTCTGGCGCCGCCCTTCTGGTACGCCTCTTGAACCACGTCCGCTCCTCTTGGCATCTGCGGTCGATCTGACCGACGTTTATGCTTGGACGGACAGCGAGATTGTCCTTTGCTGGCTACGAGCCGCGCCTCACAACTTAGAGGTCTTTGTTGCGAATCGGGTCTCCCAAATTCAGAGCTCTGCAGTACCGGTGATTTGGAGACACGTACCCGGAGAACTGAACCCGGCCGATTGCGCCTCCCGCGGCTGTGAGGCCTCTTCACTGGTCCACCATCACCTTTGGTGGGATCCAAGTTGGCTATCCCAATCCGAGACGACTTGGCCTCAAAATAGGTTTTCCGCTCCCGAAGTATTGCCGGGCTTAAGAGTCGGAGTGGTTGAGGATAAACAGATCCCCGACTTGAACTTTCTTTTGAACCGTTACAGTTCCCTTGATAAACTAATTGGTGTTACCGGTTGGATTCTACGTTTTATCCATAATGGGCGGAATTCAGAAAATAAAAATTTGAGTCCTGTGCTTTCCCCTCTTGAACGCCAAGACGCCCAGAACTACTGGGTGCGTGTGGTTCAGGTGGAGCATTTTTCATCCGTGATTGACACCCTAAAGAGAGGTTTAGTTTTGAAGGGCCCCCTTGCTCGCCTAAGCCCTTTTTTGGACAATAGCGGAATGCTACGCGTTGGAGGACGCCTCAAGAATTCCAATCTGCCCTATGGTGCTCGCCACCCCCTTTTGCTACCTAAGGACGGCACCTTTGTCAAATTGCTAGTGACACACTACCATCTTGAAAATGCCCACGCTGGTTGTAATGCACTCTCGGCTATTTTACAGCGCGAGTTTTGGATTCTGGCAGGGAGACGCACCATCCGGAACGTCACTTTCAGATGCATTCCGTGTTACCGCTTGAAGGCTAATACTTCACAGCCGATGATGGGTGATCTGCCCTCCGACCGCGTTCTAGCCACTCGACCCTTTGCTGGGGTTGGCACTGATTTTGCTGGCCCGTTTGCCATCAAGAGCTCTAACCTCCGCAACGCCAAATCGCTCAAGGCCTACCTCTGCGTTTTTGTATGTCTCGCTACCAAGGCGGTACATTTAGAACTTGTGAGTGCCTTAAGCACTGAAGCTTTTGTAGCCACGCTAGGTAGATTTGTCTCTCGTCGAGGATTGCCTGACCTGATTCGCACTGATTGCGGCACCAATTATAAGGGCACTGATTAAGATAATATACAAGATTAAGTACAGCATTGTCCAAGATGGGGGTAACCTGGAAGTTTGACCCCCCAGCTTGCCCTCATTGGGGTGGAATATTCGAAGCCGTGGTTAAGGTGGATAAGACTCATCTCCGGCGCGTTATAGGCGAAACTGTTTTAACCTTTGAAGAACTCGCCACCGTGTTTTGCAAAATTGAGGCTGTACTCAATTCTCGGCCACTCTGTCCCCTCTCATCTGACCCAAATGACCTGGAGGTCTTAACTCCCGGTCATTTTCTGATTGGTCAGCCCCTTAACGCTCTACCCGAATACCCCTTCAGGGACGTGAAGGTCCCACGTTTGTCCCGGTTTGAGCTGCTGCAACAGATGACTCAGAGTTTTTGGCACCGTTGGTCACTAGAGTATTTGCATCTTTTGCAGCAGCGGGTTAAGTGGGCTGACAAATCTGATCCACCCAAAGTTGGTGACCTAGTGCTGATTAAGGAACCTAATTTGTTGCCTTTATACTGGCGCCGTGGGCGCATTCTTAAGCTGATCTACGGGTCTGATGGGGTTCCCAGGGTTGCCGAGGTAATGGTCGGAGACTCTGTCTTGCAGCGAGCCGTTTGCTCCTTATCACGTTTACCTATTTACTAGTAAGTGGACGTAAATCCTTACGACCACAGGCGGGGGGGTTGTTCGCGCCATGTACCTGTCCAGAATTCCTAGTTCCATGGTCGCGACGCTGGCAATCTCTTTGGCTCGCAATGAAGTTGACAGATTCTTAGTTTTTAAACTTGCCGCCGTTTTTGGGCGTGGTTTTTACAAGTTCCTTTTTTTTGACAGCTAACACGTACACGAAAAACCCAAGTCGCCTCGCGCACCGTTTTGCTGTTTAAGTGTCTAGATTTAGTTTATTTTACGGTTTAGTTGTGCCGTCAAGCGGTCTATGTGTCGACCTAGCTATAAGCAGAATTACAGACTGTTATTTGTAACAAAAGGCGACTCCTCACAAGCGGTTATTGCTCGCCACGCTAAGTGTGAAATAGTGACTAAGACCACCTCTAGTTGGTCTTACTAGTGACAAGCCAAGTGTACAGTGCTCCGTCAGCCCAACGTCTCCAGCGGGCCATAACTGGCTGCCTGCCTGCTGCTGCTAGTGGCCTGAGAAGTTCACCTTACACTTAACCTCACAATACACCCACATACCACCACTATCATACCATCTCAGGCCGCACAAGGATTGACTGCTGCAAGGAAGGTCAGTGCAACCCTACCATCATTAAGTCACCACTACGTTGAGAACAGATCTGACCGCGGTGAAAGGCCGCTTTGGGCAGCGACTCTGGACTCAGGTTCAGCTGATGGGCCCCTGAACCTAGTGGTCCAGGTGTTGACTCGTTGGCCAAGCCGTTGGCCTCAACACAAGTGATAACCTATTTATGGCTCAATTTGAAGCGCTATATTTGACACTAGCTGATGCCATTGTATTATAATACTTAAAAACGTTATTTTAAATAAATAAAAAAATATCTCAATCAAGGATAGCTTATTTCTACGGAAGAGATTTCTTCCAGGAGTCCTCGGATGTGGGAACAATCTATGAAATGTACAAAGATAACGTCTGATTCATGGGCGTCGCCAATGGGGGGTAGGTAGGGGCAGCTGCCCCCCCCCCTAGACATTTGAAAAATATAGTACTAGTAGATACTTCATCATTGAAATCCAGATACCGCTGCCAAATTGGTACCCCTGCAAAAATCACTTCGATCCGTTGCTTCGTGCTTCGTTGCTAACTCAACGCATAAGTTTTATTTATTCATACTTTTCCCGTCCTCCATAATAATGTCAACTTTGCCCCCCCCTCCCCCCCTGGCCATCGGCAGGCGAAGCTCTTGGTCTGATCGAGTATAAATGTACCAGTTGCAGCAGGTCATCCTGTCGCAGCAGATGCCGTTTGTCCGCCCTGGAGGCCAGCAGCCTGGCGGCGCCGAACCGCGCCGCGCCGCCGCCGCCGCCCGCGCCCGCCACGCCGCCGCGCGTCAGCCGCCGCAGAGCCGCGCGGAACGCCTACAACAAATTACCCATACTGAAAAATACAGAATTGAATAAAATCATTTCGCGTTGTCATTTTGATAAGTGTGACACATTAGCGGCGGTCATCCCCGAGACCCCCACTGCCCAAAATCCATGGGTACTGGTTGAGGCCAGGGTCAAGAGGAAAAAACCCAAAAAAAGGAAGACCACCCGAAAAAGCACAAGACGGACGGACTTCCCTACGGGTGAAAGTGGCAGCAGGCCAAGACAGGAACTCGGAGGGCCGGCGACCGCGAACGAACGCGCTCGGGAGAGAGGCTTGCATGGACAAAGCGGAGGTGGGCGGCCGCCCAAACAGGGCCGCTGCCCGCCCGCGGAGACCGTCGTCTCTAGCCAGAGCGTGGGCGTAGAGGACGCCGCTCAGCCGGGAACCAGCCGAGGCCCGCCCGCGGACACCCGACAAAAACATGTCACCATAAGTGAGAACACTCCGGCCCAACGCCGGCCGCACCCTGTCGCCCACCGGTCGAATATGTACTGGAGAGGGCGGAGCAGCGGCGTGGCAGGCGATGGGCCCAACGACCCCGGACCGTCGACGGGCCAGTCTAGCCAAAAGCGAAACAGGCCTGACGACAACACCCCTCCCCGGGTTGTACAGAAACGTCGAAGAACAGACAGACCGACGCACCCAGCAGGCTCATATGCCCGCGCGGCGAAATCGCACCTGGACGTAGCGATCACGCTGGTGCCTCGAGGCAACATGACTCAACAGGAAGCAGACAGCATACAGGGTTCGATCCAAAAGGAAATCTTTGCTGTCTGCATCAAACCACCGACACCAGGCACCACACCTTACGCACCATCCTTCGAGGGGAGAGCCTTCCTCGGCGAGGGGGTGCTTAAGCTGTGGTGCACCGACGAACAATCCCTCTCGTGGCTGCAAGACGTCGTTTCACGACTGAAGTCGCCACGGGAGGGCACAAGGCTCATGTTGATCAACCAGGCCGACATACCAGTGCGGGTTAGGTCGGCACTCTTTGTGCCGAACTACGATGAGGCGATAGGACATTTACACCAAATCCTGTCCCTCCAAAACCCCAGGTATGAGGTCTCAACGTGGACCTTGTATACTTACCAAAGAGTACAAGGTAGGACTCCTGGAGTATTCCTCGTATTGGGAATACCCAAGGAGCAAATAGAAAACATCCTCGCACGGGGAAGGAAAGTGTCGTACTCCACAGGCACGATTTACATCCGCTTCTTCACCAAAGAAGGAGCGAGCGATGTACCGCCCAAGGAAGCCTACCAACCCGAAACACGCATGGACACCGACGTGCCTACTGACGCGACAGACGGAAAGAAAGGCACGCAGACAGACACACAGACAGAAGATGACACACCCGCCGTCGGTGCTCTCGTGCCCTCCGTCAGCACTGTACTCGAGAACATCGATGCAATGCTGACGGATGAACCCTCGACTCCTCCACCTAACACCGCGTGGAGAGAGACGCAGGAGTCGGACATGTCAGACTCGACGGACACGACAGCTCTTACAATCAAAGAGCTGTTGGAAAGGATGGTCCCTCAGACCAAATAACAACAAGGACCCACGTTCTCTAGTATAAGGGTCCTTCAAACCAACCTCCAGCATAAACACCTCGCGACGGCCACTTTACGTAAGTATCTGGAGGTTGAGGCCGAGACCATCGCCCTGATCCAAGAGCCGTGGATCCGGGCAAATCGCATATGCGGCCTTGGCAACTGTGATGGTAAGATTTTCTATAATAGCTTGCAAGAGCCGCCTAGAACATGCATATACATACCACGCTGTATAACGGCGACACTACTAACACAGTTCTGTTTCAGAGACCTAACCGCAGTAAAAATACAGAACGGAATACAACAACACAATGGGATGGCACCTAGACCAATAGTCCTGGCATCTTTATACCTACCCATTGAAGGCCAGATCCCCACAAGACAAGTCGTGGACCTGGTAAACCACTGTGAAGAACATAATACGGACCTTGTTATCTCGGTCGACAGCAACGCGCATCATACCCTTTGGGGAAGCGCTACGAACAACAGAAGAGGTGAGGAATTAGTATCTTACCTTCTAACTACTAACCTTAACATAGTAAACAAGGGTACAGAACCAACGTTTGTCTCGAGCCGTTTTCAGACAATCATTGACCTGACCCTTGCATCACATAACATAACGGATCAAGTCAGAAACTGGCATGTGAGCGACGAACCATCGCTCTCTGACCATAGAAGGATATCTTTCGAACTGGCTCTGATCAAGAAACAAGAGGTACCTCGTAGAAACCCGAGGAAAACAAACAGTAAGCAATTTAAAGCACTGATAACACGACACATAAAGGTAGCGGATAATCTCAAAATACAAAATGTGTCAGAAATAGACAGTAACGTTAATAACTTAACGGACAACATCAGGACATGCTACGAACTAGCATGCCCAATGCTAATACGCAAGACAAAACAAACACCGAAACACAGTTGGTGGGGCCCCGACCTTGAGCAGAAAAGACAAAAGTTGAGGCACCTATTCAACAGAACTAAGAACACCCGACAAGAAGAAGATTGGGACAACTACAAAGTAGCACAATCCCAGTACAAAAAACTTGTTCGAAAAAAAGAAAACCAATCATGGCAACGTTTCTGTTCAAACATAGAGACGTACGACAGTGCCTGTGGAGTGCGGACAATAGCCGCACACTCGGTTCACTTAAAAAAGCCGACGGTAGCTACACCACGGATGACAAAGAAGTCAGCCAGACACTAATGGAGACACACTTCCCAGGCTGCAGGATTCTGAACACAAACTCAACTTTGTGGACAGAAGAACCTCAATGGATACCCACAGAGGCCGACTGGGAGATAGCCAACAAAATAGTTACACACGAGAAGGTTCAGTGGGCCATAGACACCTTCCAACCCTTTAAGTCAGCTGGGTCAGACAATATTTTCCCTGCACTCCTACAATGGGGAGCAGCAAAAATAATACCATGGCTAGTGAAGATATATTCAACCTGTATAGCCTTTGGATACATACCTCTATTATGGAGAGAAGTCAAAGTAGTATTCCTACCAAAACCCGGTAAGAATGACTACACACAGCCGAAATCATTCAGACCTATCAGTCTTACATCGTTTTTGCTGAAAACATTAGAAAGACTTGGTGACCGTTTCCTTAGAGACGGGGCACTGAGACACATACCAATACATCGAAACCAACACGCATACAGCACTGGGAAATCCACGGAGACAGCGCTCCACTCTGTAGTATGCAAGATAGAACACGATTTGGACAACAAATTGTCAACTTTAGGAGCCTTCATAGACATTGAGGGAGCCTTTGACAAGACGACTTTCAGAAGCATTGATAGCGCTCTTGAGAGATACGGAACACCACCGACACTTCGAAAATGGATAAGAACCCTACTTGAAAAAAGGGTAATCCAATTGAACATAAACGGCACAGCTAGAGGCATAGTAGCCAGGGGCTGTCCACAAGGAGGAGTATTGTCCCCAATCCTGTGGAACCTCGTAGTTGATGACCTGATAACAAAATTAAACAATCGTGGCTTCTTCACAATAGGATACGCGGATGATCTAACGATCCTCATAAGCGGAAAACATGAAAATACGCTGAGTGCGATAATGCAAAACGCACTAAAACTCATAGAGAAATGGTGCAAAGAAAACGAACTGACGGTTAATCCTAAAAAAACAGAGCTCATTCTGTTTACTAACAAAAGGAAGCCGGACATCCCAAACATGCCAACACTGTTTAGCACAAGTCTAGCACTATCAAAAGAAGTGAGATACCTTGGGGTAGTGCTAGACAGCAAGCTAAACTGGAAAACACACGTAGATACAAAGATACAAAAAGCTACAATAGTCCTAAATCAATGCAAACGCATGATTGGGAAGACCTGGGGTCTTAAGCCACAGATAATGAAGTGGCTCTATGTATCAGTCGTAAGAAGCTCCCTAACATATGCGTCACTAATATGGTGGCCACGAACACTCCTTACGACAACCCAACAGGAACTACAAAAATTTCAAAGACAAGCGTGCCTAGCTATCACAGGCTGTATGAGCACCACACCATCAAACGCATTAGAGGTAATACTGGGAATCCCACCTCTACACCTATACATAAGGGAAGAAGCAACCCTTGCAGCCCTCAGAATAAAAACCTACGGGCTGTGGAAGGAAACTATCACACCACACACCCGGATACTATCACATGAACAAATGAAGTGTCCACAACTGGGGTGGGTTTGTGACAAAACACAAAAGATACATGTAATAGAAAAAACTTACAAGATCAACATGGAAGACATAACAACACGGTCATCTAACATAAACTCGCCGGCATATTTAGCGGAACATAAAAAAAAGGTTTGATATCAGTATCATATAAGGTTGCTGGCTGGTTTATACGTCATTTAATTTAAAAAGAAATATTTTCAAACTAAGAAAACAACTGAACATCACATTTTATGCAATTGTTTTAATTTTATTCAAATACACCTTATCTGGAGCGAACTTCGAGTATTTCTTCCTTCTGAGTTTGATTTAAAATTTCATTGAAATACTGTTTTTTGTTAGTTTTTTTTAATCGCGTATCTTTCTGGAGTTGATGACTGAATTATGCCTGACTTAGCCCCAACGGAGATTGCCAGGGCACTCGAAATGCGAAGAAATGGTTAAACCTACAGAGTGATATCCAGAGATCTTCGTCGACCAGTTTCAACGATCCATCGCAGTATCCAACGGTTCAGGGAGACCGGTACTTATGTGAGAAGAGCAGGACAAGGCAGAAAAAGACGCACTTCGAGTAGGGATGATCGTTTCATTCGGCTTCGTGTACGTAGGAACCCCCGTTTGACGGCCGTCCAAGCCCGACATGAGTTAGAAGCAGTGCGGGGTGTAACCGTAAGTGAGCGTACGGTACGAAGAAGGCTCGAAGAAGCTGGTTTGGGTTCATTTGTGCCCGCCAAGGCTCCAAGGCTCGAGGTAAATCATCGTAGAGACAGGTTAACTTTTGCTCAGGAACATCGACTTTGGAACGCGGACCAATGGAGTAAGGTATTGTTTAGTGATGAGTGCAAAATTCTCTTAAATCAAATTGACGGCAGGCAAAGAATATACAGACGCAAAGGAGAACGATACATTCAGACAAATTTTGAAACTACAGTTGCATACGGTGGTGGATCAATAATGGTTTGGGCGGGCATTTGTTTGGGAGCTCGCACAGACTTGGTAGTGATTGACAGAGGGAGTCTGACTGCAGACCGCTATATCAGAGAAGTTTTAGAAGAAAATGTCGTACCGTTTGCCCCATATATCGGTGACGATTTTGTTTTTATGCAGGATAATACTCGGCCGCATACCGCTCGGGTAACTCAAGCTTATCTTAATGATATGAATATCACTGTTATGGAGTGGCCGCCGAGATCACCGGATATGAACCCAATAGAGCACGTTTGGGACTTGCTGAAAAGAAAAGTTAAGTCCAGAATTCCAGCTCCTGCCAACGTGGGAGAACTGCGAATCGCCGTAGTTGAGGAATGGCGGAGACTATCCCAGGAGACCATCGATAACATCATTCTCAGTATGCCTAGACGGGTAGAAACTTTAATAAGAGCACGTGGAGGAAATACGCGATATTAATCACCATTTTTCTAATTTAATTAATTGTTATTTTAATATTAAATTTCACTTTTCCCGGTTACATGAAAAGTTCAAAAATGTACAATTTTTCACAAATAGCCTTTACTCGCAAAATCTGTTCTTAATGTGATCTCATTTTAAGTAAAACAAATGAAACTTTAAATAACAAAAGAAGTGTAGTAAGTAGATTTTAAAATAAAACCATATTTTTTTAATTATGGACCTTTTTTTTATGTTCCGCTAAATATGCCGGCGAGTTTAGATACCATCGAAGTGTACACTGATGGATCCAAAACAAGCTCGGGCACCGGGGCTGGTGCCTACTGTCCCGAGCTAAATATCAACATTGCCTACGCCCTCGGTAAGAACAACTCAGTTTTTCAAGCAGAGTGCGTCGGCATCACAGCAGCAGCCATTGCTATGGCCCAGAGGCAGGTAACAAATTTTAATATAAACATTAATACAGACAGTCAAGCAGTTTTAAGAGCCCTAGCCAAAAATACGACCTGCTCAAAACTCATACTTGACTGCCAAAATGCACTACGAAAGATTACAAAGTCAAACATTGTCACACTACGCTGGGTAAAAGGTCACAGTGGAAATATCGGAAATGACGCAGCCGACGAACTAGCACGGCGAGCCGCAGAAATGAAGGTGATGGGACCGGAGCCGATTGTTCCCATACCCTTCTGTGAATACAAAACGTGGTTGCATAACCAAACAGTAAG
Source organism: Oeneis ivallda (assembly GCA_029955525.1). Lineage (NCBI taxonomy): Eukaryota > Metazoa > Arthropoda > Insecta > Lepidoptera > Nymphalidae > Oeneis > Oeneis ivallda. The sequence goes on along the minus strand of JARPMR010000016.1, from coordinate 12,159,205 downwards.
TACACATGCCGAACTTTGGGCAAATACTACAGACTGCAGACAAACGAAAGAGGCGTTTCCACGCCTCAATCAACGCCTCACAGCGAAACTACTACAACTAAACCGAACCAAGCTAAGGGTAGTTGTAGGTACGATCACAGGACACTGTTCGCTTAACAAACACCTTTTTATTTTAGGTATTACCGACAGTCCTCTATGCAGAGCATGCATGGAGGACGACGAGACACCGGAACACGTACTGCTTTAATGCAGGGGTGTATCCAACCAACGAGAAAATTACATTGGCTCTCCAGCAACACTTCCGGAGGTCCTCGCCGACCTGGGTGGCCTGCTAGGATTCTGGAGGGAGCTCGGCTGGATGGAGTGATCCGGCGGAGGGCCGCACCAGTGGAACCACGCAAAACGGGCGGACACGCCTACTTGCGGAGAAAATTCCCAGGAGTAAAGAAGAAGAAGAAGAAGAAGAAAGTGTGACACATTGGGTGACTAATTTTGGAGGTCTGAATAAGCCCATTTATGTTGTTGTACCTTGAAGAGCACGTATGGCTCCATATTATTTACTTAGTAGCTCATACCCGTGACTTCTTCCGCGTGGATTTAGTTTTTTAAGTCCCTCGGGAAATCTTAGATTTTCCGGTATAAAAAGTAGCCTATGTCACTCTCCAGGTCCTCAACTGTTACGGCTCTGTTACCGCGTGCTTGAAGGACAAACCAACAAACACACTTTCGCATTTATAATATTAGTATGATTATCACTTTCATCTGATATAGTTTTTTATTTTTTAACCAAAGAGTCAAAATAGCTTATGGAAGCATCTGAGAACTCACCGCAGTATTCACAAGGGAAAAGAGGAATTTATCGCAGAGGTAGGGAGAGAAGATCATTTCAAACCAAACAAAGCATGATCTCAGGACTGCTATGTGTGTGCATAGATTTTTGAAGCCATTTTCGTTCGTAATCGTTAGCACTCGTAACAACGGCGATGTGAGAAAAAATTTCCTAAGAGTATTACAGTATCGGCGTTGTTATGTTCTGCACCATAATAGTGTTAACTGGCAGGTCTAATAATTAAATATAAACAATTATTCTTAAAGAACCGCCTTCAAAAACCCGCGCCACTACAAAGTGTTTAATTTATTGTTGATTTTTAAAACAGCTAGACCGATTTCAAGAACAAACATAAAAAAAAGATTCCGACGATTTGAGAACCTCCTCCTTTTTTCAAGTCGGTTAAAAATGGTGATTTCCTTCTCAATAGAGAATGGAGATTGATTACATTTGGAGAAAACATTGCTTTTAGACTTGATTCAGTTAAGTAGAGATTGTGTACATAAGAATTATCTAGTTCTATTTATGCTAAATGATTGTTAAATAGCGAAATTGAATAACAGGCTACATAATTTTGCTTGAGCTCAACTTATAATACAATGTAAACTATGCAGATCATGTGGTTTGAACTTAAACGGCACGTACTTGAGTTCGCTCGGCATCACGTTTCCTCTCATTGAGAGCGTCAGCTAGTGCTTCCAACCTCGTCAAAGCTCGCTGTAGAGCAACTCGATCGGAGTGACCGGGCGGCGTATGTTTTAAGAGATCCTGTAAAAATAACAATGGTTTTACATATAACTTATTTGGAGTTGACCACAAATTGTTTAAACCGTTCTAATATTACCCAGGCTTCGCTCGAATCTGCACCGCTACGTGGTCGTAATTCCACGATCCCGCACTAAGCGCTTTGCTTCCTCGTTCCTAATACGCACCGCTAAAATTTGGAATGCTCTTCCGGCTTCCGTTTTTCCAACTGACTATAACTTGGGTACCTTTAAATCAAGAGTGAATAGGCATCTTCTAGGCAAGCGCGCTCCATCTTAGGCTGCATCTTCACTTACCATCAGGTGAGATTGCAGTCAAGCGCTAGTCTATATATAAAAAAAAATACACCTGGACAGAATTCCAATACGAAAACTGTCAAACAAGGTAGCAATTCAGTTAGCAATTAAACTCGTTTAAAATTTTTTTTTTTTTTGGAGATAGGCTTACGCTTGACGACAATCAATACTGGAAAGCACTGATGAGGTCTAGGTTGGAGCGCGCTTGCCTAGAAAATGCCTATTCACTCTTGCCTTGAAGGTACTGAGGTTATACGTGAGTGATTGTTTTTTATTGAGCCATCGTGTAAAGACGGATGGTTTGGAGACAAAAATGTAAAAAGATGCAGGGACCATGAATTCATCAGCAACCCATAACCAAGCCAAAGCAACGGCTCACTACTGAGCGCAGGTCTCCTGTCAGAGAAGGGTTATAGGCCATGGTCCATCACGCTGGCCCAATGTGAATTGGCAGACTTCATACACTTTCCAGAATATTATGGAGAACTCTCAGGTTTGCAGGTTTCCTCACGATGTTTTCCTTCACCTTTAAAGCATGTGATATTTAATTGCTTAAAGGCACATAACTCCGAAAAGTCAGAGGTGCGATTCCGGGATCGAACCTGCGACCCCTGGAATAGGAGACTACAGTCCTAACCTACTATAACTGAAGACTATACTGAATACGTTAGTTCTTACAACTTAGAACAAGTAAATCTCTTCGTTATGATGTACAAAACGGATACCTAGTACGATGGTTAGTTTGTTTTTGGGAATATCGAATATATTTTGATTCAGTTGCATGGATCGTGGTCACGACTAAACCGCTTCCACCCGCGAAAATCTGAGATAAGTATATCTAGTTATAGCAGTGATAGCCTAGTGGTTAGGATTGTGGTCGAGTCAAGTGCGTTTAAGCAATTAAATATCACTTGATTCAACGGTGAAGGAAAACATCGTGAGGAAACCTGCACACCTGAGAGTTCTTCACAATGTTCTTGAAGGTTTGTGAAGTCCGCCAATTCGCATTGGGCCAGCGTGGTGGACTATGGCCTATAACCCTTCTCTGAGAGGAGACCTGCGCTCAGTAGTGAGCCGTTGATGGGTTGCTAATGATACTTATAATAGTAGATTAAAGTAGTAGATCTCACCTGTAAAAACATTATGAATTGCGGAAACCGCTGCACCGGTTTCACCATGAGACCAAAGAAGGAAAGCCTGTCGTGAGCGCTGATTTGCTTCACTTTGAAGAAGTCCGCCAGCGCCGATTTCCGCTTCGACTCCATCTTGGCCAGCTCCATGGCGACCGAGAAGTTGTTGATGAAGTCGGAGTAAACGTCCAGCACCACTGCCTTCGAGAACGCGCTTAGGAAGACCTCGCCTGAAATGGAAAATTGCTTTTAGCAATGGCGGATAATTTTGCTGATTTCTTGATCAGTTGGGGGACGTTGTAGGCTGGAACCACATCTGTGGGCATCGATTAGAATTTTGTCCATACAAAACTGTAATTTTTCATAGTCGTGTACGCATCAATTCGGCTTTTCGATGCGACACAACCACGGCTGATCGTCGTCATAGTCTTGACACTTGAAGACCATACGATATAGCGACATTTATACTCGTAATAAATCGGGGAAGCTATCAAAAGAACAAAATGGGGTATTTAACATTCTCCTAAAGTACATCACCCAAATTGAACTTTATAGAGATATTCTTACAAAAAATACGTACAGGGTCTCAGCTAAATAGTAACCTTATAGCGGTAATTCTTTTCTTTTCATTTCATTTCATGAGGCAGAAGAGTTTTTTGTTCCCAGAACGTACCAATTTTTTCGTCGCGGTCCCACGTGCGTGCGCAGTCTGCGAGCGCGGTGCGGAAGTGCAGGTGACATTGCAGGATGTCGGGTAGGCGGTGGAATAGTGTTTGGATCTTGCTTGCGTTTAATATCGCTGGGCTACTTTCTTCTAGAGGCTTCTTGTAATCCTGTGAACGAATAATCTGTTAAATAAAATATTATATATCATTCACCCTATAAGCCTGATTTTAAATTTTGTCGAAAATAATGGGAACAAAGGAAAAATATAATATTTTTTTGCCGAATACCGAAAGTCCAAAAAAAAATATTTCTTTTGGTTAATACAATTCAATTTTGAAGGTGTAAACCTTTACACGTGTAATTTTAAAAACTTTTGTTGAAAAGTTTTATCAAAATTTCAGTGTCTTCTCCCCACCTTCTCCCCAAACCCTCAAATGTTAATTTGAGATTCGATATGGGTTTTAGCAAATAACAGTAAATATTTTTCCTTTCATTATTAGATTATATTTTATTGTACTAATAAGTAAACAGATATGTATATTGTATATCAAATATTTGGCCTTCGTAATTTTGCTTATATTTCAAACAAATATTAATTATTTTCTTGAAATATGATATTCAAAATTTTGAAAAACGACCAAGTTAACCTTGTGGCTTAAACACGGAAATAAAATCTCTTATAAACTTGTCTGAGTTGAGTGCGTCATCTCTTAGAATACTTAGCGCGTTTATTGACTGTGAAAACATTAGTCTGTCTTTATTCTTTACACTGCAAAGCATCATGGAGCTCGTTATGATCGTACTGTACGTTTTGTGTACACATAAGACTTTGAACTCAACATTTATAAGATAACGTGAGCTTATGCAAGTTACTTATTTAGAAACTTAATGTAGTTTTATTAAGTCATTCCGGTTTAAATAAAATTTTAAATTATTTATTTCATGTTGGTCAACTTATGACTCTTTTGACAAGTCAAGACTCTATCACTGGTTCGGAAATCAGATTCTGCTGAGAAGCGCCGGTTATACACACAGCAGTTGCTCTTTTCAAAACAATAATGTTACAATAATATATAGCATGTCAATATAATATAAATATATAAATAATAAATTAATTATTATAACGTAAAAGTATAAGGTTTAGTAAAAAAATCGAATCGCTCCCGTTTTGTTTTGTTTTCAACCTATAGTGATACTTACTAATGAAATGATAAAAAAAAACGATGAAATGCGAGTCGGGTCGGACTCGCGCATCAAGGGTTCCATACTTATAAGTAAAAGTATTAAAGAAACGATAATAAACTTATATTAATTTGCTTATTTTTATATTTTTTGTTTTAGAGGTTTATTCTTAAATATTTTCTTTTATTTTTTTTCACACAATGGAACAACTTATTTATTTACCTTATTTGAGGTTGGTGCCAATTAAGCTATACCTCTGAATTGTATGAGCGCCCATACAACACAGAGGACTATCTTAATTGCCGTCAACTTTTAGAGCCATTAAGGCTCTAGCCCAACGGTTAAAGGTGCGGACTGAAAACTGAAAGGTCGCAGGTTCGAATCCCACCCGTTGCACTATTGTCGTACCCACTCCTGACACAAGCTTTCCGCTTATTTGGAGGGGAGAGGAGAATATTAGTCAAGTTCAACATGGTTGATATTCTTTTTATAATAAAAAAAAAAAATTATGTATGTATGGGGACACCCTTTAATTTTCAACTTTTTTATTTGAATTTTTCCTATATTTGTGCTGTAAGACCTTGCTTTTTGCCAAATTTCGTGGTTCTAGGTCAATGAGAATTGGGAACTACCATATAGGTTTTCGATCCAAAACCTACCTTTTATACACCTAATAGGGACTATAGACCTCAGATAGATATCTGGTATAAATTTCAACTTGCTAGGTCCACCCGTTCCTGAGAAAGTCGATGGTGACACACGGACAGACGGACAAGACAGTGATCTTATAAGGGTTCCTGTTTTTACCTTTTGAGGTACGGAACCCTAAAAACCATATCGAAATCTGCGCAGTAATTTTTCAGGAAAATGATAACCGTCGTGGGTAAAAATAGGCTGCGCGGTATATAAAATGAACAAATAGGATGAAAAAAATTAGGAAATAGGAAGCTGACATATAAAACAAACATGACCACATTTCGGCAATTAGGTCGAATATGTGCCCACAGCCTAGTTATAAAAACAATAGAATGCTAACACCAGTTAAGGATAAAAGCATGCGATGCCATTTAAAATGACCTAGGGTTGTCACTTGTCAGACTTTCCGATTTTATTTCCGAGGTACATAATATGTAATATTACGTTCCTTTCAAACAACATACTAATTATTATGTTTGTGACATTATAATGTAAAAAATATTAAGTGATAACACAATAATTTTACTAATGTCACCCTGGGTCAGTTTTATATTCTAGTACAGATCATCATCATCATTAGCAACCCATCAACGGCTCACTACTGAGCGCAAGTCTCTTCTCAGAGAAGGGTTATAGGCCATCTAGTACAGTTATTAATGTTGTTTTATGTGGATGAAAATACCTGAGCTGTGAGCTTAGTGTCCTCACAGTCCTAAAATATTAGAATATCTGAACATTTTTAGAACATTGGCACAGTATGAAGTTATAAACAAAATTTTCACGACTATTTTAAAGAAATATTTATTAATTTGATATTTATAATTTGTAGTTAATACAGTAAGTGAGGGGAAAATACTATTTATAATACATAATAGAAGTATTTTGCCAAAAATGAAATTCATTTTTTTTCATAACTACGGAACCCATCTGATGCATGTTCTGAAAGGCACTTGAACCAGTTCTTAGATATCTGCGCTTGTTTTACTGATATCTGTAATATCTGCCAAGTGGGAACCCTAACACTATTGACCTCGGTCAGACATGCAAACACAGCCTATTAAAACTGTCCCACTTCCTAATATGCAAATTCATAACATGTAAATTGTAAGCGAACAATATACAAGTGGGACAGGCATTTAAAATACACATATTAAATAAAGGCTTGGCTAAACTTATCGCGCGAAAGACCTTACCATAAGATATACCTACATGAAAGAGTGTTACGTACAAATTAAAATCTTTATCAATCTTAAAACTATCTAGTTGTGAATAAATGATCATAATATTGACAGACAATTATCAAGTTAAATCTAGAGTCGATAAACATGACGATATCATTAACGTGAACTATTTATATGTATCTATTATAGCCTGACAAGACTTCAGTTAGGTAAAAGAAAGCCGCATTATAGACGTATCTGTACTCCTTTCACCCTACTTGTATATGCAAGTAATCGTCTGTAATTACGTAACAAATCCATTTACAATGTGCCTCGAACCGCTCTCAGAACTAATCTCATTAATAAACACTGGATTAACAACTTAACACTACTCAAGAGGCAAGTTTTGCAACTGTCAAGTGACGGTTTAATCAAGCCCCTTGTTAAGTTCCACCTCCGTATACAAGGCTCTGTTTATACTGAAGTGATCAACTGCCTCCTTGGTCTAGTGGTAAGCATCTTCGACTGCAGATGACGATTGACAAGTCCTGGGTTTGATTTCCGGGTCGGGCCTGTAGCATCTAGCAACTAGTGGGTAGTACAGGAATTATTAAAAATACAGGCGCCATTGAGTCAGTCCAGCAGTCGTGCTTGAATCACGGATCGAGTAGCATATTATGTGTAGCATACTTTGTGTGCACGAAGTGTATACATATATATTTGACTACTATATGCTGGAGTGTATGAGCATTCTACAGGATCAATAAATTTATAGGGTTTTTGTCCAGAAATTCTCATACTAGCCCGGAGTGCCTCGGAAAGCACGTAGACGTAGAGCTGTTGGTCCTGCGCCTTATCTCTCTTCGGTTGTGTTGGATTTCCGTCCCATTAGATTATGAGGAATAGAGATTGCACCTGTTTGCGTACACACTTGTGCACTATAATATCTCGCGCGCAGATGGCTAATCTCTGAGGAGATTGTCCGCCGTGACCGGATTAAGTCGGAAGGGCGTTTTGGCGAGTTAGATGCGATCGTTTGTTTCGTAACTTTACTACCCTTCTCCACTTCAATCTGACTGCTGCTTCATCTTCCTCTGCCCATCTCATCTCTGATCAGCCGCATTATCTAGTGCTCTCGATTCTTGATATCTATATCATTATGTCAAGATGGGTGACTGAAGTCAAAATGTACAGTGAGACATTGCTAGACGCTGAGGTCGGTCGGTCTTCTAAGACAATACTGAACATTCTTCTCCACCACCACATCACAAAAGCGAGAGAAAACGAAGAACAAGAAGAAAGAAAGAAGAAGAAGAAGATTCAAAGTTCTAAAAACTTTTATAGTGGTCTTATGAGCACGTCTACCTACTGTGTCAGTCTGTATAAACTGGGCCTAATAGAAACAGAGACATTTGCATCAATTGCACCAGATGGATTACGTAATTTGAGTTTGTGAATATCAATTATAGTTGCTATCAGTTTCAAAGCTTCCTCTCTCATCACGACTGCCTTTATATGGCTTGATTTTGAAATGTCAACATGTTTTCTTATTGTTTTGATGTTCAATTGCAGTGTAAACACTTTCACTTGTACTGTGAATTATAGAGGCTTAAGGACAAATTTTCAGGCAGGCATGGTATAGACAGGAAGTAAGTACATAGGAACTATCCTATGCAGTCTCAAAGTCTGACTGCCTATAGAGTTAACATTTACAGTTACAAAATACTTTTCTGTGTATTCATTAAAATCTAATCAGAATAAACATCGATTTAGCGCTCGTAGACTGAAAAGTTAATTATTTATAATTACACGTTTTAAATCTTGCTACGCCCAAATATCCAGTAAATTACAAGGCCGTATCAAAAATATTTGATTTACGCAACCAATGTCAATCGAAATAACCAAGTCTCCAGCCGACCATTAGACTTAGTACGAGTTTGCACATCTCGACAAAGTTCATAGATTTCCAGTATAGAAATATACGAGTGAGTAATGTCTAAAAAAATTTCTACTCTATAAAACTACACAGCCGAATGGTTCTAACTTTTCGGAGTTATATGCAATTTAAGCAATTACATAAGTATCACTTGCTTTAATGGGGAAGGAAAATAATGTGAAGGAAGCTGCATGCCTGAGCATTATGCATATTGTTCTCAAAGGTGTGTGAAGTATGCTACCCCATATTTTGTAAGCGTGATGGACTGAAGTCTCCTTATTCTAAGACGAATCGTCTATATAAATCCTAACTACGGTAAGTTACGGTAACTATGGTACGGGCACGGTAACGGTAACAATAAACGGTCTATTTTTTTACGTCATAGTAGGTATCTATTTTGATAATCGAAATGTCATCATACTATGTGTATGTTCGTTACTCATTCACGCAAAAACTTCGGGACGGATTTGGCTGAAAGGAAAGGAGATAGCTCATACCCAGGGTTAACAAATAGGCTACAATTTATCCCGGAAAAGTAAAGAGCTCCCGCGGGAATAAAAAAAAATCTTAATCCATGCGGACAAAGTCACGGGCATCGTCTAGTCAAAAATAATCTTTAGCTCTATAATTCATCTCTTACGTCATAATAGGTTAATCGCAATCTTAATACTTTTTAATTGTTTTCTTCGAACTCTGTCGAAATGTGCAAACTCTTACTAAAGGGTACAAACTATTAACAAGTGCAAACACACCTACTATTTGGTTAACAGTTACACGAACCTGTTTTCGTTGTTTTTATCAAAATAAATCTTGTAATTAAGGAGAAACCTCCAAGGTCTAGAAAAAGAAAACATTCAAACAAATCGTTAGCTGTTTTCGTTGCTTTTAATTACCTGTTGCTTATAGCATGGAGTTTATTGAAATTAAGACTAACTGTAAATTGCAAAATATATCAATAAAAACTTTTAAATTGAGCGTATAATTTTAAATTACAATTTTATTATTGAGCCGACGCGACGACACGGTTAGCTTTTGAAATTGAAGTCAAGTCAATTTTACCGAATCTCATTTGCCAGTTCGATTGGCTCAGTTTTACCTAGTTGTACTAGGAACTTAGAACTTCATACATATATGCACGCGGATTGGAGTCAGTCTGCAGTTATGTATATCAACTGTAATAAATTGCATCCCAACTTCAGTTTTACAGTCGGCTTGCAGGTTGCTTTACACCAAATAATCAATACTATAAAAATGACATTCGGTACCTAAAGCCTTTCGCTCAATTCGCTGTCGACATCAGGATAACTTTGATGCGCCCGATGCGGCTGACTCTTGCGACTGATGTCATTCGCATTTTCAGCTCATAAGTAGCTCCCTTATCAGGTAGGGCTCTTATTTATTTATTCATCAATATAGCACAGCAGAACAAAAGCCAGAAGAGTAATTCAATCATGTAAATTAAAAGGTAAGTAAGTTAATTGCAGTTCTGATTCACAGTATTTTATGTTAAAGGAAAGATCGTTGACCCTATTACGGTGCATCAGACCAGAGACCGGAATGTAATATAAAATGATATTAGCTCTTACGGTAAAATACCTTATCTTATTAAGAATTTTCCTTAAATAACCATTATGTTTAAAATTGAAGAAAACCTTTAAAACAAAGACTAGCCACAGGCAGTAAGGCATTCACTATAGCAAATTCTTGCCTCGATCTGCACCAGCAATTTTTACCTTTTTTGAAACATCGGAATCTTCGGCCTTCTGCTATTATAATCTGATTATAATATACTGTAAGCTTCTAAGCTTAGTTTTAGACATACAGATTCACACGTTTTGCATGGTCCATCTGTGCGATTCTCTAAAAATGATTGCTACACTGTGATTGATCTCTGATTGGCCGATACTCACTCGCTATTGGCTAGAATGCATTGTTGCGAAAGAACGCGATAAACTCAACCAATCACCACAATTGAGACGGCAACAATGATTGGAGCTGCTTTTACAGAATTGGCCTACTGATCTTACAACAGGTACCTACTTAAAATGCGGATGACGTCAATAATATAGACGAACGATCAGCTCGAATGATCTCTGTCCCTCGAATTTTATTCTCTTACGCTATCGATACAATAAAGAAATCGATTGATTGCTGACGCAATGAAATACATAAGAATTGTTAATAATGCTCGTAGATAGGTACAGAAGGCTGACCGGCTATGACTTCGTGACGTAATTCCTGTTATGTTAATAACTTAACAGCCAGTGTTTACGTACTTTGATAAACATTTCAATAGCTGTGTTTTGCCGATTATAGCAACAGCAAGTTTTTCTCAGAGAAATGAGTGAGGTAATATTTAATTATCTATCAATAATAATTAATGTTGGTTTTGCAATTTATATCATTGTGGTAGGTTCACTTGACGATTCAAAAGCACTCTGTAAATGTTTATTTGAATAATTCTGTTCTATTATTTTGTGTGGTTTATCAATAATTATAATGTATTAACAAGCCAAGAGCTGATATTATTCACCAACAGAGGTGCGATTGTCTAAACTTATTCCATTGATCGTAATCGTATTCGATGACATTAGCGTCAAAGTAAAATAAACCATAACGGCATGGAATTAGAGCTCAATTTCTTGTATGTATTCTTATACTTTTAGGTATGTACGATACGCTCCATAAGGCTCCATGTTAAAATCGGTTGTACCTACTGAATGACTGAGTGACTAAATCAATACAGTCAAGGATTATTTTACTTTGACGCTATATGTCATCGAATACGAATACGATCAATGGAATATCTTTTAGACAATTTGTACCCTGATATAAAAAAAATCATTGTAAGCTAAAATAATACAAATCTCTCATCCTATCAATCTCTTACTGCCGCACTCAGAGTCGCTAATCGTTACTTAACGACTTAATCTTGGATTTTAAAAAGTTTCATTCTCAGAAGTTAGCGCTTCGTTTGTACATTAATGACAATTCAGTAATAGATTTAATGATAATTAATTAATTAATCATTAAATAATATAATTTGATACATGCGGCTGAGTGCGGCAGTTAATCTGTAATAGATTATTTTGAAACAACTAATTCTTGGACGTAAACTGGAACGTCACGAATTACTTCAACATAAAGGAATCCGTCTTAAGTGCTTCTCGTTATGGTAACTTGTTGGTTTTCTCACGGTTGCAATGTAGGTATTATAATTTACCGTTGATCTACCTATTATGGCGCGCTTTATGCTTAGTCGGACTGCGCCGCATCCCAACTTAGAAATCAACTCGTAGTTTGTTTTGTTAAATTATCATAAGCAAAGCTTTAAAACCCTTTTACCTGTGGGTTGATGTCATTTTTAGCCTGCACCTAAATAGACTCATAGATAAAATACTCCGTTTACATTTCAGGATTTGGAGTAATACATCTAATGTAATGATAATAATTAATATATTATGTTTTATGGAATTATTATATTTATTTTACCGAACATGTTGTTATAAAGGAGGATGGCGAATTTTGACCCAGTACTTTTAAAAACGGTTCAGATTCAGAAATCATTTCATTTTAATTAATATTTTTCAAAGTACTTTTCTGTGTAAACCCTATATTTACCCGTCACAAATATATTTTTTATGTGTGAACATAATATATTTTTAATAATTTCTGCTGTCACTGGCCCATTTTTGAATAGATATTATTAGGCGCTAGAACAGCCGCTGTGTTAACATAGCCTTACTAGGTATTCAGTGATCAGTCAGTAACATTAAATCTCGGGCATGAATACCTACTGAGATTCATAAATAATTCTTACTATTCCCGATACTAATGCTTTTCCAAAAAATAGAACAGCATGACAATCACCATCATATCGTTGGCCGCATTACATGGCAGTACTATTCGAATTACAAAATAGGTAAGGTAGATATAGGTAGCTGTTTTAACGTTCAAAAGGAAACGTGTTCTCTTTGTTATATTCAGACAATAATCATCAGTGCCTACTAGATTTTTCAAAGCTACTATATGATATCATAATGGTAATTTGCCTTAAAAATATAAAATGGGAACATAACCTCATTTTTAACAATTTATTATTGAATATCTTTTTCTCCCAACTTTATTTGACTTTGATTAACTTTTTTGTTAGTCTGGTATACTAGAACAAGTATCAGAAGTCTGATTCGTGAACGTAGGCCTCAAGTCTGTGTCAGAAACTCTACGGGAGTTCGCCAATCTCCTTTATGACGTCTACGAAAAAAAAATATCGCGTATTTAAGTATATGAATTTTTAATTGATATTTTTAAAAATAATTTGCTTGTTCTTTGTTGTTCATTCGTAATTTAGTTGTCTGAAAGCGATTGACAACCTACGGTGTCAGTTGTCAGTGTCACTCGCACGTCGCACTCTACGAAACTTTTGATTTTCCCAAAGTTGTCGGTCATCATTTTGTTGTTTCCCAACTGAAAGTTGTTGTTATAACTAGATTCCTGACCTGACTTTTTCCGACGTATGTGCATTGATGAATGATACAAATGATACAAGTACATAATTTAGATTTCCGTGTAAAGGGCTATCCCGTTATCCGAAACAAAATATATGACAATATTTTGTCCTGTTTGTGTGTTGGAAGTTTTGTCGTCACCTAGTACGCAACATCATCGTTATTGCTCCATTAGTCGTCAATTGTATTTCCACACAAAACAGGATAGTTTTATCACAGAAACGTTTCTTAAAACCTAACCTTTTTATTTTTTCTTTAAGGCTAATATCAAAAAACTGGCAATTAATAAGGCGCGTGACGTGACGTCTTTAAGTAACTTTTCGGTATTCGGTAAGGTCATCATATCTGACTTGAGAGAATATGCGCAATTTCGCGCACGTAAGATGTGTCCCTGGGCTAAGGCTGTCTGTTTATTGATACGGAGCGGAGATGTGTTCGGTGGACCAATGATATTGTTGAGAGATGACGTGTTAAAAGTATCGCGACATCAATCAATAACCTGATTGGTCTGCGAAGCAGGGCTCCGCTCCGCTCCGCATCAATGGAGAAGCAGCCTAATGTGGAAAGCAGATAACTCACGTTAATAAGCCTCTGCAACGTCGAGACGTATGAGTTTTCACTGTGTATGATGGCAGCGACGACGTGTCTTCGCCTGAGTTGGACAGGTGTCAAGGAGTCCGGCGGAATGCCCAGCGAGGGTGCCGGGACCCTCCCCCCGCGCACCTCGCCGCCGCATGAGAACATATCCTCCTCCAACTAGAAAGAAAAACATAAACCACACATGAATAACTTACAAGGTATACTAAACTTCTTATCATCAACCGATAGGCGTCCACTGCTGAAAAAGTGTGTATGGACTCCCACAGGCCGAGGCCTGCGAGTACCGAGTACTGCGTCGCCTGTATCTAGCGGAACCCTGCGACTAGTCCGATGTCGTAGGTCTACTACTACTTATTGGCACACAACAACACGATTCAAAAACTCCTCAAATCCTAACTAAATTTTTTAAATATAAAATATTGTACTTACTCGTATATCGATGATCGAGAATAGGCTGCCTTTTACCCCGGAAAACAAAGTTAACGCGGGTTTTTGAAATTGTAAAATCGAAGTGGCGGGAAATTCGCCACAGAAAGATTCGGCTTATTATGTGCTTGCGAGAAGCTGAGCTAAGCTGTGACCGCAACCTTATTATGGTACCCAAAAGTGCATTTATGCAAAAGTTGTGTGAGATGAAAGACGAGATAGAAGGGAATAATTGAATCCAGTGGAAGCAATGAATGAACAGGATTTAGGGATGTTTTAATGTGAACATGTTTTATGTAATTAAATTCATTCGAATAATGCATCTAAAAGGGTGTGAAAAAAGCTCGGAAATGTTTATGTGTGGAGTCTGTGGTGTTCAGCAAGATGTTTTAGCGGATACGAACATTTCTAAGTTGCTTCAAAATAGATAAAATAGTTCATTAATTTAATATAGTTATGTGTGTTGTAAGAGAGCTTAATAACAATGTACAAAACTCACAAAACTATCCTATATTTAGACGAAATAATCATTAATTTATAAAGTTTTTTTGATTTAAAACTACGTAAGTATGAAGGTCAGTACGCACAGACCATTGAACGAATCTAATATAATTTTCCTTAACGGCGATTTTGGTAGCAAAACTATTGAAAAACAAAGAAGTAATTCACAAGCACATTCTCTGTTCAATTAAAATAGACGGCTGTGTAAAGACTGATAACTCTACAAGTGATTACACATCTTATAGAGATGATTAGAGAGGAGCACAAATAATACAAAAAGAATATCCTACTAATTTTAATATTATAAATGCGAAAGTTTGTGAGGATGGATGTTTGTTTCTCCACACCAAATGAACAGATTTGGCTGAAATTTGAAATAGAGATAGCCCAGGTTTAACATATTGAATACATTTTATCGCAGAAAATTCAAAAGTTCCCGCCGGAAATAAAAACCTTAATCCACGCGGACGAAATCGCAGTCATCATTTAGTGATGTCATAATTATCCGTGTTGAATGACCGTCTGACCCCTTTGAGTTTGAATATTTAAGTAACCTTGTAGTAGTGATACAATAAACAGGAGAGGGGTAGAGTTTCTAGCTTTTTAATTTTGGTACATTATAGAGTAGTAACTTCGATATGAACTTTGAAATAAAAGATTATGGGGCCTAGTAAACTAAAAAGAAACCGCTTACTGAAACAGGTTAAAAAGAAACATAATACGATACAGATTACAGATTACATACACGAAACATTATTTTTCATACATCAACTCATGTTAACGTTCGGAGGAAACACTATATCGATGAATAAATAGTAGATGTAGGACGTAGGTATAATATGTATGGTTTCAATTGACAGTATCCAGACGATGCGATTTCGACAAGACAACAAGAGCGTGTTGTGGTGAAACTTCGCTGGCACGCGTTAAATCGTGCAATGAACGTATACATCATATTTTGCGTATAATATCGTCAAACTGCTGTTCGATTTCGCCACTGTTTAAATCTATGCACGACTTAGCCGAAACCGGTTCATCCGGATTGTCAGATTTCGTAAAATGTGTTGTTATGAAAATACGTAAACGTCAAAAGCCAAACCGCGCCCGTACAACCACCACGTGACTTACGTATACATCGACAGTTGACACAGAATACAGAGCCGTATCACTAAACAACTTCACACAAAACATGGCTGTGAGCCGAATATAATCCCAAGATTATCGGGAGCGAATTTCGGATTCACTTTTGACATTTACGAATAACACAACACGTTAGTCATTGCCGTCACACTACAAATATACTGAAGCAAAAAAATTACAATCGTAAACATCACTCCACTATGGAAACGCACTGTGCTGCGGCGATCGTACGTCATTATTATCACATGCTTGAATTAACTTATTTTATTTAGCACGCTAACTCTACTATGTACACGTTGATGAGGATTCCACATTATAACTGCGGTTTGTTGTTGCACAGCGAGACACTCGAGCGGCTGGCCGTGAATCATCTAGTATATAAATGTGAATCATGTATCGTATATTTAATTGTAAGGTTCCTTCAGTAGTCGCTGGAATTAAAGATGGCGGGCGGGCCAATGAATGACGTCTGTTAATTCCAGAAATTATTGTCAACGGGAAAGTCATTGACCAATATAAAACTGTGCTGCTTATTGGGTGTTAGTTACAAGCTTGTACTATGTGTATGGTTAGATGATTACGCTATAACTCCCAATGTCAGGTCTCAAATTGGCACAACTAGAGCAAATCAGATACTAGGTATATGGTTTATTAATGCTTGCTATAAATTAATGATGAAATTGCTGTTACTTTAATCATATTTAGGCTTCCCTCTTGAATATGCTATGTAGTTCCATTATGAAACGAACATTTTCTACATTGTTTTCAATACATTTTGTTCTCATGCTGTTTATTCTTATATGCCACTTTTTACATAATACGACAACTGTTATGTCCCATCGGGCTAAGGTAATTCGACGCACGATTCACAGAACCCACTAGGATTTCCTGTGTCAACGGTCCGAAAATATGCACGACACTGAGATGAATACCAAATTGATTCGCGTTCAAATCTATGTAGACGTTAAAAACGTTATCTTCGGATTACGTAAGTTCGACCACGTGTTCAAATATCGAACTTGTTCGAAACGGCTCTCAATCGGATTCCTCCGAACTTGCTAACTCTAATCTATTAGATTCTTTATAATTTTTTGTTTTATTTTTTCTTAGCTCTGACTTAGATCATCTTCACGTTCAATCACACGTCCGAATATCGAGCTTGTTTGAAACAGCTCTCAATCTGCCTCCATATTTTAACTGCTGACATTTTCTTCTTCTCTTCCTTCATGTCTTTTCTTCCTCTCTTTTGAATATCAAAAGTTATAAGTTTGTCTCTATAATTTTCCAGAAATTTGCCAGCAAAATGAGCTGTTATGAGAGATCGCAAAGTTAATATATACGAAGAATGCAGCTCGCATACACGGCTAGCTTAGTATCCTGTTGCGATCTTATGCCGCTGTCAGAATGCCGGGCCCAAACCGGATTTGCATACAAAATGTTTATTGCAATAATACAGCTGGTGCTTTACGGGTTCTGTTAGAATATCGAGAACACTTTGAAACTTAAGATTTTGCTATAGCTTATTCCTTATGGCGGAGAATAAAATAAAATAGAATTGTGAGAAACTACTTGTTTCCGTTGTGTTTACTATAAATATAAATTGTATTACTTTTGCAACTCTACCTGCAACAATTTCTGGGATCTCCTGCTTGCCTTGAAGGCGTTTAACGTTATTTTTAAAAAATTATTCGTAAACTACAACTTATATAACAAAACCTCGTACTACATAATATTATGTATTATGAAAGAATGTTTTTTTACTTTACTCTAGCTCCTAGTTAACTTTTACAAAACCTTTTTTTAACTATTAATTTCCCATAACTGTTTGTCAAAGCTATTTGTGTAAACATGTTTTTGAACTTGGCAATTTTTTCACAAAACCAATTCTAATGCCCGAGGTATGATTGGTGAAGACTATACAAGAGACAGGCGGAGGATTAAATTATCTAGTTACTTATAGAAAAACGATCTGACTGACAGGCTGATAGATCAAATTATCTAATTACTTATAGAAAAACGATCTGACTGACAGGCTGATAGATCTATCAACGCACAGCAAAACTTGAAATTTGGACAGGTTACTTTTAGGTGCTTATACGTTATAACGTAGGCACCCACTAAGAAAGGATTGTTTTTTAAATTCCGTCCCCAAGGTGATTAAATAAAGGATTATATCCATGAAACTTGATATTTTGGCATTCGATTAAAAATAAAGAAATAATACATGTTTCACAGTTTTTGAAAATTGCACCCCAAAAATTAATTCCACGCCGACAAAGTTGCTGCGGTAAAAGCTATTCGGTTTATAAAGAAGAAGATACCAATTACCAACCTCAGGCAGTTTGGGCATCTTGTCGGTCTCGTGCGAGTGCATGTCGTACTGGTGCGCGGAGCCGCGCCGCACGCTGAACCAACGCGCGAGCCGCCCTCCGCCCTCGTCCTCGGGCGGCTGCGCGGGCGGCGCGGGCGGGTTGCCGCCGCTGCGCCATCGCTCGCACAGCTCGCGCGCGCGACTCAGCGTGTTCCGGAGCTGACCGGAACTCCTGACAATATACGAGAATATTCATAAATTTGCACCGAACTATGAAGGTATTACAAAGTAGGTAAGACACCTAGAATTGTTTGTAAGGTTTTTGTATGAAAAATCGGCCAAGTGCGAGTCGGGCCTCATCGCTCTTTTAGGGTACCGTACCTATGACCAAATCACTTTTTTTTAAACTAGATACATATTTAGATATCTTAGTTCTTAGATGGATGGGGGAAAATGCTCGTTTGTTTTGGTCACAACTATGAAGACCCCCCATTTCTTCATTTTTGAAGCTAAAAAATAATAAAAAATATATTTGAACTCCACTTAATGAGCTCTGGACAATGACACTGTCATTGTTTTTTCTGTTACAGAAAGGAGTCAAAATAAAATTTTATTTTGACTCCTTTTTCATGTTTGGAAGCCCCCTTTATTTTTTAATTTTGATTTTATTTTTAGTATTTGTTGTTATAGCGGCCATAGACTTACACACTCTGTGAAAATTTCCACTGTCTACCTATTACGGATTACGTTGGCACCCTTTGGGTACGGAACCCTAAAAAAGTGCCCACCTATTTTTAAGTTTGATATTAGTATTTGTGTAGTTGAAGGATATATGACTGAAATTATACATTTCAAAAGTTACAGCTAAAGTCTCCAAGTCTCTAATAAAGTCTCCACTCAAATAAAGTTTTTTATTTTCTGTGAATCCTTATTTCCCTTGGTCACGGCATCACGCGTGAATGGCTGGACCGATATTGACGGGACTTTCACTGACAGATAGCTGATGTTTTAAGGAGTAACATAGGCTGCTTTTTTAACCGACTTTCAAAAAAAAGAGTTGTATTTTTCTACCTATGTATGTATATCAGTATCTCCGTGATTTCTAAATCTAAACCGATTTGCATGAATCTTTTTTTAATCAATACAAAAACTTGAGATGGTCCCATAAAAACTTCGGGTTCTAAATCATCAATCCTGATGATGTAGGGTTATTGTCCACCTAAATTGTGGTGATTTATTAACGTTGTAGGTGTTGGTACCTACTTACTGGTAATTAAGTTCTGCAGCAAAGCAAAGACTACTAGTTATTATTCCAAGAGCCAACACCTCAATCCTGATGCTGCAGGGGTTCTGCCTACGCAAATGAAGTCGCGGGCATCAGCTGGTTTTTTTTATTTTCGGTTTTGAGCCATATCTTTGTTAAGGCTCTGACAGACGCACAATTAGTGTAATTCGCAAATTAGCCCAAGTAGACTTAGATTACATTTCTTGGTTGTTTTCATGTGTTTTAGGTAGTTACGCCTGTTTACAAAGGGCTATCTTATCGCCGTTATGCAATGAGCATAATATGTATTTATTTAGCTATAAGTATGTAATAGATATTGTGTTTCTTTACATATGATAAGTTACTTACTTTAATTAGTTAATTATGTTTGCATAAAAAGCTGTTGTTTGCAGTTTGATCCCATTAAAGATGGTCATAAATTTAGTTAAGTAATTATTATTATGTTACTCAAGGCCAGGAATATATCGAGCGGATTGTAGCGCGCGGAAAAATTTTTCGGCGTTTTAACAACACAGATATTTCAATAATTTTGGCGCTTCCCAAATATTTCAATACGTTACATTGCAGCAGTATTTCCCTCTAGAGTAGTCCGTGGCCTACTAATAAAGTTTATTTAGCTGTCATTACAGTTTGCTAATTAATGAGTTACAAATAAGCACAAAGACCACTTTCTTCAAACGTATTAAAAGTCGCGGCGGACGATTTATTGTAACCAGCCAACGATGGCACCGTTAAAACTAACTAAAGTGTTAACGCTGCCATCATTGGCTCACTTTAGCTTAATTAACAGTGCGATTGAAAGGATGTAGGCAATTATTCGACGCGGAAGGGCATCAACTGAGAAAAAATTAATCAAGCACGACTATTGCGGGGAAACTAAAAAGAAACCGCTTTGGAAACTAACACTGGTTAGATAACTTTCGGAAAATCACTGCAGCTTTTTAATACCACCGGCAGGTATAAAGACAAACGTGTGACTAAGGAGATTCTGTATCTCAAAACAAAAAGTATCCTACAAAAACATAACATTGAAAATCGATTCAACGTGCACCCACTACGATTCGAATCCGGCAGCTGTTGTCAGGTAGAAATTAAATCTGACTTGCAAATAAGGCGCTATAAAATCATCAATATGTAATTATGTTGAAAACATTAGGTAAGTACATATTAAAATAGAAAGATTCCTTTATGGTTATTCTGAGCAAAACAGCCTTTACATGATTATTAATCTTCTTCAGTAAGTAATAGTTCAAATGCAATTTTCCAATAAAAGTAACCACTGTACCGATTGTTGTCCTTAGTTCGGACTAGAGATATAGCAAATAGCGCAGTACAAAGCTTTGATTATTATGTAGGTTCCACGCGCATTCTACACGCTCCGGTTTTAGTAGTCACATAAAAACGAGGAGCATCATCGAAAAACGCTAGAAATTCATTTGAGCAGTGCAAGCAAGCGTGAATTGGGTGCGAAAATTTTCATAAATAGAAGTTTTGCTAGAAAAGACATTGTTATTGGAACGAAGTTCCTTATCGGAGGGTACGGACTTGGCGGATGGGGGTTAGCCAAAAAAAAGTGAAAGAATTCTTCCGTCACGACCTTTCCGTGTTGCCTTCGTTTATTACACCCGTTCCGTCTTAGCTTTGGTGGCGTAGCGGCTAAACGAAGGAGTGAAATTATCGGTTCGGGGGTTCGAATCCTGACTTTAGATTTTTGTTTATTATTTTTTTTATTTTAATTATTAAATAATTATTACAAGGAACTTCGTTCCAACTGAGTGTTCCACGACACACGCGTTTTTATTCGTAGAAACACAATAAACTGGTTTTTTAATAGCGTAAAATAAATCGATTGCGCTAAGCGTTTATCTCGCGCGATCATATTATTATAGATACGGTGTAATACCGAAGTGACGAATGGCGGTGGTGAAGCACAGATCTATCTATATTTATCGCTTGGGCCAGTGGGTGTCTCTTGTTTTATTTTATTATAACAAATGTACTTTGTCTAGGAAATTGTCCGCATCACGTCTCAGCTACTTCTATTTATAAAGTATCCTTTACAAAGCGAGGAATCGAGTCGCGATACTTTCCAAACGCTTCTTAGTGATATTCTTTGAAAACAGTGAAAACGTAAAATGTAGAGCGGCCTTAATAGGAACATTATGAAGGTTCTTATGCGCCTGGGTACATTAGATTAAATGTCAGACCAATAAACGATATCGTCATCCGCGGAGCAATTGGTCGAGATATTTGCAATTAGGTACATGACCAACGACTTATTGACTAATGGAACATAATAATAATGTAACAATGGACCAATTAGTTTGTCAAAATACTAAACAAAGGAACTGATGAAGGTTGAACAAATGACACAACAATGAATTATCTTTATAAATAAGTATCTATTAAATGCTCAAGGTTTCTATATAATTGAGATCTATAAGTAGCTGTATCGACAAAGTAATTATCAGGTATTTGTCCCAGGCACGATTTGTTCTCTTTATTCGTTCTTAGTTTTCCATTTTAGGATTTCAATGACAGTTAGTTAACGAAAACCAATCTTACGGTATCACCTATCGGCTGAATACTTAAAGAAAACAAAATACAATATCATGGACTAAGCAACATGCAAGTAGTACCTGAGTATCCAGATATTATTTATAATATGTTGCCTCTTATTTTCTATACAATTACATATAATGTAATACTCATACATAGTAAATCTAAAATGTGATAAACATTATAATAAAGCTGCTTCGTTAATAAAAGGTTTTCTGCAATAACTAAGTTCGGTAGTTATTCAAGTCATCATTGATTGATGTGTTATTAATTTGCGCATTGAATCTTGGAAGCATTTCCAAGTTCTATTATCTAATTCCTCGTCAAAGTGTGACAGTGTGACACGTAAGGTGCACTGCGAGAGTTGGTCATACATAATTGATGTTAAAGGTCCTGATCTTAGTTTGCAACTGCTAGTAGAAATAACTAAAGGCTTGAACAGACAACGCAAGATGCCAACTGCAGCACTACCTCGACAGAACGGTACACTGATACTAACAGCGCGCTTCGGCCTGAGCATTGTTTTGTAATAGCTACTAGGAACTGAATGGAGCACGCATGACGAATATCACCACAAAATTCCAATGATCGTAGGCACAGCTGTACACTTCCCGTTATCTTCACCCACAAAATTAATAATAGGTACTGGCATCAAAACGAAATTGTGAGTGAACTTAGCAGGAGGCGCAAAATCATGCCTAATTAGCATTTTAAGATGGTAAACTAGTTAACTACTTATAACTAATAAATCCCGCTTTGATATATGAACGCCTCAATACTGTTCCTTGAAATTTTAGGAGAAGCGTTGGAAACATCATCGCTGACGCAGATTGCGTATGTCCAAGCCTTTATAAATAACACCATAAACCTGCTTCGCTAAGAAAAGCAATTGGTAGTTTTCCACAACAACACTTTGTTTTCTTAATCCTTAATCATGATTAATAATGCATTATTATTTATTACTTTAATACCTTTTTTATCATCCAGTATTTGTCGTCATTCTAGCAACACTGAGAACCAAAAATTCATTGTTGGTCTGCCCATCACCATTTCATTATTCGTTAAGCAGATAATACGGTTGCTCTAGACTCTAGAGTCTAGCTGTTCTTCTACGGAGGGAGATTCATGTCCGATTTGTTTACGTACTGATATTTCGTGACGAGCGCTATCCATCGCCCGCTGACAGACTCTGAGCTTACATAAACCCACAGGTTCATATTCCTTTACTATATATGTATACTCTTAGGTTCATAATTCCACGATGTTTCCAACTCGCAAATAAAATGACAGCTTACAATGATACTGCGCGCATCATATTAATTCTCTTCACACAATAATTGCCAGATGATTTATTCCGTAGTGACAAACATTACGTAATCGACAATTTATTACTAGTCACCTAGACTTTGCACTCTCTACCTACAGTTTTGCCACAAAGGATCTAGAGTCGCTGAATGTATTTACTTGCTGTTTGCGTAAGCGTCAAATATTGTTGTGAACCAAATACCTGATAAATATTTTGGATTTTACACACCTACGTTCAAGTGAAGGAAGGTACCACTGTGGTATCACCGATATTTATTTTGATAAATGGGGCATTGTTGGATTTGTTTTAACGCTCTGGTTATAACAGGCTATACCTACTAGGTATGAGATGACATGACTTTTTTGAAAGGTAGATAATAATATGCAGAAATATGCCAAGAAAAAGAAGTAGAGAGGAATTGTGTCGAGTTATTATAAGTTTATCTTCTAAAATTAAAATATTATAGAGTTAATTAATAAGGTTCACTTTTTTATACTGGAGACAGGCGGAGAATACTTTTTATCCGGGAAAGATCATCGATATCTTTCCCGGATAAAAGTATTCTCCATCCACTCTCCAGCATGCAAGCTATCTCCGTGCCAAACGTGATGTCAAGATACAGATGAAACCAGAAAATACATAAGAATACTTGGAACTAATATAACAAACCTTAATAAAATATAATTAGAATTGAACTGCTTCCATCTCAGATATTCTCACTTACCACCAGGTTATATAGAAGTCAAGGGCTAACTTATCATTGATTTATAACTTTGCAAACCTTGAGGACTAAGTCGAATGGTGTGAGTTACCCACGTTCCATTGTATTTACTGTCAAAATGCTATGTTTAAACTTTAGCTTTACAATAAAAACTAATGTCTTCTCTAGGTGAATGGCAAATTAGCTGCAAAGCGAACCAACTATTGAATAAATGATCAGCGATTAACAAGACAGACGACGCACTGTCTGTGGCCTCACCAACTTATCTATGTGACCTGTAGCTTGTGTCATAACGCTAACACAATAACATCGTTGAATTATGTTCCTTTTGTACCACCCCTATTCTATTAAGCAACAAACATCGATGAATATAGGCGAATGTTTCTTTTGTACAAGTCCATAAATTACATCTAGCCTCAGGCTGAGGCAACTTCTTCACTTGAGCGGCCGCGGCTGTCTCTGGTGAATACGATTACGAAGCTACACCGCGCCGTAACTACACACACCGGCATATTTAGCGGAACATAAAAAAAAGGTTTGATATCAGTATCATATAAGGTTGCTGGCTTGTTTATACGTCATTTAATTTAAAAAGAAATATTTTCAAACTAAGAAAACAACTGAACATCACATTTTATGCAATTGTTTTAATTTTATTCAAATACACCTTATCTGGAGCGAACTTCGAGTATTTCTTCCTTCTGAGTTTGATTTAAAATTTCATTGAAATACTGTTGTTAGTTTTTTTTAATCGCGTATCTTTCTGGAGTTGATGACTGAATTATGCCTGACTTAGCCCCAACGGAGATTGCCAAGGCACTCGAAATGCGAAGAAATGGTCAAACCTACAGAGTGATATCCAGAGATCTTCGTCGACCACTTTCAACGATCCATCGCAGTATCCAACGGTTCAGGGAGACCGGTACTTATGTGAGAAGAGCAGGACAAGGCAGAAAAAGACGCACTTCGAGTAGGGATGATCGTTTCATTCGGCTTCGTGTACGTAGGAACCCCCGTTTGACGGCCGTCCAAGCCCGACGTGAGTCAGAAGCAGTGCGGGGTGTAACCGTAAATGAGCGTACGGTACGAAGAAGGCTCGAAGAAGCTGGTTTGGGTTCATTTGTGCCCGCCAAGGCTCCAAGGCTCGAGGTAAATCATCGTAGAAAC
The DNA here is from genome assembly GCA_029955525.1 of Oeneis ivallda. Taxonomy (NCBI): domain Eukaryota; kingdom Metazoa; phylum Arthropoda; class Insecta; order Lepidoptera; family Nymphalidae; genus Oeneis; species Oeneis ivallda. The sequence continues at coordinate 12,134,021 of JARPMR010000016.1, read as the reverse complement.
AGGTTAACTTTTGCTCAGGAACATCGACTTTGGAACGCGGACCAATGGAGTAAGGTATTGTTTAGTGATGAGTGCAGAATTCTCTTAAATCAAATTGAAGGCAGGCAAAGAATATACAGACGCAAAGGAGAACGATACATTCAGACAAATTTTGAAACTACAGTTGCATACGGTGGTGGATCAATAATGGTTTGGGCGGGCATTTGTTTGGGAGCTCGCACAGACTTGGTAGTGATTGACAGAGGGAGTCTGACTGCAGACCGCTATATCAGAGAAGTTTTAGAAGAAAATGTCGTACCGTTTGCCCCATATATCGGTGACTATTTTGTTTTTATGCAGGATAATGCTCGGCCGCATACCGCTCGGGTAACTCAAGCTTATCTTAATGATATGAATATCACTGTTATGGAGTGGCCGCCGAGATCACCGGATATGAACCCAATAGAGCACGTTTGGGACTTGCTGAAAAGAAAAGTTAAGTCCAGAATTCCAGCTCCTGCCAACGTGGGAGAACTGCGAATCGCCGTAGTTGAGGAATGGCGGAGACTATCCCAGGAGACCATCGATAACATCATTCTCAGTATGCCTAGACGGGTAGAAACTTTAATAAGAGCACGTGGAGGAAATACGCGATATTAATCACCATTTTTCCAATTTAATTAATTGTTATTTTAATATTAAATTTCACTTTTCCCGGTTACATGAAAAGTTCAAAAATGTACAATTTTTCACAAATAGCCTTTACTCGCAAAATCTGTTCTTAATGTGATCTCATTTTAAGTAAAACAAATGAAACTTTAAATAACAAAAGAAGTGTAGTAAGTAGATTTTAAAATAAAACCATATTTTTTTAACTATGGACCTTTTTTTTATGTTCCGCTAAATATGCCGGCGAGTTTATATTTTGGCACTATTTTCCTGACTGATTGAATGATTTATTAACTCAGACACCTTAAAATTGATAGTGTCGATCTGAAATTAACAAGAATGGTTGAATAGTTCCAAACAAAATCTAAATAAACTACTCTAATTTCTACATTTTCACTTCAATTATTTATTGTTTATTGCATCACTACTATGTAACGTAAAGGCCAAAATAATTTTTAGAGAAAAGAGTGGTCTTTACACTATTGCGCAACTTGGAGTAGATTATTTAATTTATGTCAATTGGAGTTAATAATAGGCTATCATCGGACTCGATTAATTAAAATGAGTTGTTTAAATAGCCCACTTTATTTATAGCTTTTAGATCTGATAAATGTTCTCCGTGTCTGCGGTTCGTTTCCGTTCGTTCTTACATTTCCGTAAAAATATGATGTACTTACTGTGGTCTGTACGTAGTTCCAAAAGTTACACGGGCTCAAGATCAAGATTCGTATTTTAGATCAAAAAGGGCTCAATAGAAAATTCCTACTGATTTTATAAATGCGAATCTGTTTGTCCTGTAATCACGCCGCAAATGAGCGACGAAAAGAGAAAAATTACACGAGGAAATTTTTCAAAATGAGCACTATTTTGGAACTCAAACTCAATTTTTATATTATGTGTGATCAGTATATAAATCCTTGAAAAGGGATCTACAATAGAATTATTACCCTATATTGCATTTCTTGTAACAAAGCCATTAAGGCCGTAAGTACAGGTATAATCTTCTGTATTTATACTTTAAATAATATAGAGATACAGGCATGAGGTAATGCCACAATAGGGGCCTGAATAATTACCCTGTAGTTACTTAAAGTAGTGAATTATTTATCATTAACACTAATATAGATATATGCTAATTGTTAAAGCTAACCTTGACATTCTTTTTATGTCTAAAGTAACGTCAACTTGGCAATGTTACAATCTATTTGTTGAGGATTAGGCAAAACGTGTGAACCTACATTCGATTCTTATTTCAACATGCACGCTCCGAGCTAGATCTCATCATTGCTTCCATCAGGTAGCGATGTTATCAAGCACAAGCCTATCATGCAATAATGGAAGTAAAAAGTAAGCAGTAAACATCTTCATCTTCTTTGTAAACTGATAGACGTCTATAGCTGGACATCTAAGATATCTCGTATACACTTCCATTCGCCTTGGTTCTGGGCCTCTTGCATTCGCCTGCCCTGCGACTTATCTGATATCATCGGTCCACCTAGTGGGGAGCAACTCCAGCACCATGGGAGTCCATCGGTTCTTCAAATTATGTGACTCCTGACTGGTGGTGTACTGCACCCATTGCCACTTCAACTTCGCGACTCGCTTTGTCAGTAACTCTTGTTGTCCTACGGATCTCTGCTATGACAGTAAATAATTATAGTTGACTAGCTGATGCCCGCGACTTTTTCCGCGTGGATTTAGTTTTCCCGTCCCTCGGGAACTCCTTGATTTTCCTGGATAAAAAGTAGCCTAGATGTTGACCCGAGTAATAAGCTACCACGGTATAAAATTTTGTAGAAATCTGTGCGGTAGTTTTTACGTGAAAGAAGGACAAACAAACAGACAAACAGACAAAAATTAAATAAAAATCTGTTTTGGGCTCAGTATCGATAGTAAAGCATCCCCCAATTAAAATTTTCAAAATATATTAAATGTACAGAAATCTTCCAGTTACAGTTTTATTATATGTATAGATGAATAAAAAAAATTTTCAAACTTTTGACTAGGTTGCAAAAACTTTCTTTTAAAACCAAAGTTCGACAACTCTGTTGAAAAATGCGTCCTGCTTTTCTGGAAATGTGTGCCGATACGCGTTAAGGGGCCAGAATTTTTTTGACAGCCCGTATTACACGGTTTATGACTCAATTTAGAAAGCGTGTATGTTTGGCGTTTCACTTAAATGGGAAATAACAACATCGTTACCGTAGGAGCGAAAAAATAAAACAAGCAACTGACATAAGAGATTATGGTAATTCAACAACCTGTAGCAATAAACAGGCCTTGCCGCGGAATATCGGGTATTCCGAGTTTCTGCCTCACCCACAGCGGCTTTACGATACAAAGATAAACAATGTTTCCCGACATGTAGTGTCTGTGAGACTTGTACAATGTACATTGTACAGTCTTACCACAAAACAAGTTTAACTGATGACTAAATTCAACATATTTTGTGTTTTTAGAAAGCTGTCAAATTTTATGTGACGGTATGCATTTATTTTATGCTTCTATGGTTTGCACGCCACTAATTTTATTACAGGAGCTAAATCTTTAACAAGCATGTAGAAAAAAATCGCCATCGAAATGTACACACCTACTTAAGAATCAAAGGTAAAAAAACTAAGAGCAAATAACAGCTTTTGTTATTTGGTAGAGCCCTGTCTGTTTCATTAAAATATAATTATTTTTATCTACACTAATGTTATAACATTCTACTTACCTATGTTTCCAATACTTGACTTATAATTAATTACTACTGTTATAGCGCAGATAACAAAACACTCAATTTAAGCAATTTCACATGATGGTATAATATCCACATCGATATCGTAAAATCTCATTATAACATTAATAAAACGCGACCAATTAACCTGGCGATCCTTATGTCAAAATCCTCATACAAGTTGTATAAAATTTTGATATTAGGCTGGCTTTTGAAAACAGTTGGGTTATACGTGAAAACTTCGTCGAAACTACTAAACTTACATACACAAAACTCTTTGGTAAGATCTTGTGCCAATTAAATAAAAAACGAACAGCGCGCGCTCGCTCCTGATTGGCCCTGCGCGCGCAGCTGCGCTCTCACTGGTTAGATTTTAATGGCGGCAAGTTCACTATGACAATACACGTACGCGTGAATTTAATGTTTTGCAATGTGTTTTGTTTTTAAAATACAAATTAAAAGTTAAAAATGGATAGCGACGATGATATTTATACGCCTCCGGATATTCTAGAATTGGCAACAAAAGTAACTCACAATCTTTTGCCAGAAAAATCTAGAAAATTATATGAAAAAGAATATAATAACTTTTTGGCATGGAAGATCGAAAAGAAAACTACATCATTTTCTGAAAATGTCATTCTTGCGTATCTCAAAGACCTCTCCGACAAATTCAAGCCATCTTCTATGTGGGCTAAATATTCTATGCTCAAGTCCACACTGAGTATCTACAACAATATTGATATCACGAAGTATTCAAAAGTCATAGCGTTCCTGAAACGCAGTTCAGAAGGACACAAGGAAAAAAAGTCCTTGACGTTTACATCAGGTCAAATAAAGATGTTCCTGGAAGATTCACCAGATATTTTGTATCTTTTTGAAAAGGTAAGTGTATTTTAGTTCTGTTATTTAATCTACCTAGTACTTACGTACTACACACGCAAGTTATCTAGACACTCCGTTTAAGCGCTTTGTGTATAAATTTGGTAGTAGGTACCTACACTTTACTACTTCATAAATCATAGTTTTTGCCTTGGCTATGTACCTCAAGCTTATTATATCGTTTATTGTTACAGGTTGCACTAATCTTCGGCATAATGGGGGCATGCCGAAGGCAAGAGCTATACAACATCCAGTTCGATGAAGTCTCTAACATAGACGACAGTACAATCATGGTGAAAGTTTCGAAAACAAAAACGAAAATAGATCGTTCTTTCGTTGTGACGGGCAACTGCTATGCCGTATGTAAAAAATACATGGAACTTCGACCCACCCCCTGTCGAAACCCTGCCTTTTTCTTGAGCTATAGATCGGGGAAGTGCGTCGATCAAAGAACTGGTATTAATAAATTTGGTGCTCTGGGAAAAACTATCGCAAGTTTTTTGAATCTGCCTAACCCAGCGTTGTACACGGGGCATTGCTTCCGGCGCACCTCGGCGACCCTTCTCATAGATAGCGGTGGTGATTTGACCGCACTGAAACGACACGGGGGGGTGGAAGTCTTCTACTGTGGCTGAAAGCTACATTGATGAGTCTTTAATGAATAAAATTCAAGTCTCAAATACGATCTTGAACAGTATAGAAAACAAGACGAATGAAGTAATTATAAATATTCTGACTCCGTCTACGAGCTCTACTGCTTGCCCCGCGGCCGCTACAGCTGCTGGATCAATAATTAACATTAACTTTCAAAATTGTACCATCCAAAATTTGAACAATTATTATAATAGCTATTTATGCAACTGCATCGTAATGAGGGTCATTTTAATTCGAGTGCTGTTTTTTGATACGAGGCTTGCCGAGTATCAAAATAGGATAGTACGAGAATTAAAATGACTAATTACGTTCAGTTGCATACAAGATTTTATCTACGACAAGGAAGTAAAATCATTAACAAAATACGCCGTAGTAGGCTCAATAAAGTAACAAAAAGTAACTCCGTAAGCCGCCACCAGCTGCCTGTGGCGCCTCTGTCAACAAAAAGTAACTCCGTAAGCCGCCACCAGCCGCCTGTGGCGCCTCTGTCATATGAACGGTACAAAAGTGCCAGAACTCAGAGCCTTAGCTTTAGGTATCCTATTTTAAGAAGATAACCATTTCGATTCAGCTCCCATACAACGAGCTGCATCGAAATGAGAAGCAAAACCGAAAGAGGGTTCATTCAACTCGAAATTGGAACTTTTCGATGCTGGAGTAGATAAATAAACTATTGTCAGCTTTTACTCTTGTTGTTTGATAAATTGCATTAGTGAACACACAACTGCATATAACACGGGTATTAAAACACTCGTTACTATTATGAAACTCGCTGCGCTCGTTTCATAAACTCACACTCGTGTTTTAATACCCTTCATTATATGACAGTTGCATAAACTACTATATATGCATAGCGCAAACCCTGCAAAAGCCTGCAAACGAGCAGGCGGTTCACCTGATTGTAAAGTGATTAACATTGAATTATTATGTACTAATGATTAACGCCGCCCATGAACATTTGAAGCACCAGATATACCTATATAATATATAAATACCTACTATAATATAGCGGCATCCAGTCACCACGGAGGCAGTGCCCTGAGCACAGGAAATTCGTGTTAATTGTTGTACGCGACACCGCTAATTGTCAGGCGAGACCACACCACAACGGTCACGGGTTATGAAAGCGTGTGTGCTAACCTCAAGCCATCAGATACAACACAATACAATGACTGGGAAGTTATCTAAAATGTGTGTCAATACGGGCGTACCAAAAATAGCCGAATTAAAGTTAATTAGGTGGTGATAAACCAGAGCACTCATTTGTTAGTTGTAAATAAACAAGGAGCTTTCGTTGTTTGTAAAAATTTTTCGAACTAAACGAATACAGCCAAACATAAGATGTAAGTATCCAAATATTTCGTCGATCGTTCTAACAAATACCTACTCAAGTGAATGCTCGTCAAAAAATCTACTCTGAAAAATTGCTTGAGTTCGTCAAAGTTCTAGATTATCTTTATTTGATTATATCGGAGAAAAAAGCAGATTTGAATTTAGTCGATTAAGGTTGTCTAAATTATGTAGAACCCTACTTAAGTTTTGTTGAGCAATATGTTAAGATTCAGGTAATAGGTTTTTGATTGCAGGGTTCATACTTGGTAAAGACTACAGAGAAGCTATTTTCATTACACAAAGCCGGTCCGATCCTCCCTTCTATGGTTATATTAACCACAGACAATAACCTGGATCGATTGCTTCCACATAAAAAGTAAATTATCTTAAGCTGTCTTTTCCTATATGAAGCATATTTAAAACGTCTCATAAGTGTTCAGAAACTTTTTATGTCTACTAAAGTAAAAAAAATATAGGTGCAGTAATTTCAAGTGCTATTTCGAAAGTAAAAGCTCCACAATGGCCGTTAATGTGGGTATCAGTTGCAAGCTCCCCCATCTGTACGAATTGGTTCTAATTCCGGAATAGGCATCAATCATACTTAGCAAAGACAGCCAGAACCTATTTCCTTCATTTAAAATGATAGCAATGTCGTGGGTTGAGTGATTTTTACTGTTTTATCTAGTTACGGTTTATTGCGATTGATTTATTTATTGTATAGTTTATTATATTCGACCACAAAATTCCATTAAATAAAGTTACTGCGAAATGGTGAATTTTAACATTATTATATTGGCTCAATGTTAGAGGAACTTTTAAATCGATTTAACCAGTAACCATGACAGCAGCTGTTAAAACTTAAAAGTTCGACATTAGTACATAATAATTCAATATGGTTCGACAAGGTAAATACGGTATAATTTGTAAGCATTATTGTACATGGGTTTATGTAAATAATATTGTAGGTAATACCTCTTCGAGCATAATATATCCCAAGTGTAAGTAATTAATACTGCTACAGACAGTCTTTCAATAAGAGCAAAAATGGCAGTTCTGTATGTTTGGTTAAAATGTTAAATGTAAAGCATCATTTGGTCGAGTTTCTATCTTATTTTATGTATTTGGACAGTAAAAAAGACAAGGAAACTTGAAACAATTCCTGAGCCCAAGGTTCCTTAAAAATTGGGCTATTTGCCAAATAATAAAATATTTACATTACAACAAAAGAAAAAATAAAAGGATTTATTAGCTTGTCGCCTCATATAAACGTTCCTCAAGGGTACCCAGCTAATTCATGATAATTATTATTGCATGATGATTGAACAGGGTCACGGCTTTTTATAATTAAAATTATACAAATTAAAGATAATGATAGCTACATAATATGCAAACACTAACACTAACACTAGAAAAAGTGAATTCATGTTTCTTCGGAGGAAGGTGAGGAAATATTCACGGGTGATCGACATTCAAAACACAAGTACTACCCGATCAGTTCAAGTTTGCCCTCGACGACCGTTATAAATTTACTTAATACTGTAGCGTTGACATAAAAAAAATCAACTCGACCGACGCCGGCTCTGGTGTGTATTGTTCTGGCAAGTGCCAATACTTAGTTACCTACCTTGAGTCCAGCGTAGAGTTGAGCCGTTGCGAGCGTCTTAGCGGTGTGTTCCGCACCGCGCTCACCGGCTCCTCCCAGCTGCCTCCTGCCGACCGGTGCTCATCTGTGAACAACACTCAGAGTTCAGCTGACAAGTATCAAGTACCATCGCATCACACTACACAAACAATGAATTAAGTACATCGCTCCACTCACATCACCTCAGTTAATACCTTAAAATGAAAATTGAGTTCAGCTGACAAGTATCAAGTAACATCGCATCACACTGTACCAACACCCCGTTCCTGCTCAATCATTATACATTATTAGCCAATTTTACCACCACCTAGTAAACAAGACCAACGATTACAAAGCCGGTGGACCTAAGTTCAATAGAGCTGAGTCTCTACTTTCTATAACCACCTAACTGCAACATCATCAGAACCTGGGCACTATCTATAAACCAACTACTCATCAGCACCAAATCAATGAGCCCAAACACGATATAACGATACAAAAGCGGTCAAACCACACCTTTATGCGACGGGGGTTAACAATGAATAACTTCGCTCACTCACATCACCTCAGATGAACCTTGAATTGAATGAGACCTTAAAATCTACTTGGTAGCTACTTGAAAAGTACTTTGCGAGAATAGCAAATGCACATTTTACTACTACTAGCTCGTTAGATTACTCGTTATTCTAGACCTACCTATAATGGACATTTTATAACCATACATATTTTAAAGTACCTATAAACATACATTATGTACTTATTATATTTCATAACTACCATAGAAACACGCTTTTTATAGATTTGCTAAAGGTTACTGAAAACGTTTCAACATGATGATGGCTGTCATTTGAATGTCTATAATCTATATTAATGACTTCATAAAGCTCACACGTGCTTGTCTTTTCGCGATGAATCCTTTATTTATTTATTTATTTAGGTTTACTAGTACTGGTTTATCCTTTGGTCAATAATTGTGAGTACGCGACGTGTGTAACCTACAGTTTTATAATTACTACTATACTATAAGTACTTAAATAAGAAATGATTATCTGTATGTCCAAAAGGATGGATATTGGTCAATATACAATTTATTTAAATAACTATCTTTTGTCCGCATGGAGTAAGTTTATTAAGTTCGGATACCTTTTTCGGAATAAAAAAATTGCCTGTTATTCTTTAAGCCATCAGCCCATACCCCATGCATCACGTCAATACGTTGCTGTGGGAATGGGATTGAAGGACAAACTTACTTTCGCATTTAGGTAACATAATATACATTGGTATAGTAGGATAAGTATAGTAATTAGATTAGTTTAGCTATAAGTTTTTTTGTAACATTTTAATAATAAAAAAAAAGTAGGATAAGTAGAATAATATTAATTGATTGATCTTGATTCTTGACATAGCTTAAATAAATAAAATCATAAAAATATAAATATAAAATTAGTTTATAAGATGACGTTGATGATGTTGAGAGGATAATCAACTTACTTTGCCCAAACTTCATTTGAGATTCCATGAAATGAAGCATTAGACAAAGAAGAAACACCTATTAATCTTACAACGTGACATTTCAAGATTAAAAAGAAAGAATTTGTACGCGACACAGATATATTTTTGAGGCCAGAACTTATTAGACTCTAAAAATAAATTTGTCTTCTATATAAATAATAAATTGGAAACACATTTAAGGCGACATCTAGACCTTGAATTTGCTGCAAGTGTGGGAGTCGCGGCGACCACATTTTTCCAACACCTTCCATATAGATAGTTATTTAACATCAAAATAATTTGATTATTGTTACTCTGCTAAACAACTTAGTTATGATTACGAAATAAAAATATGAAGGTTAAACGTGTACGAACTTTTGTAGCATTTTTTTATCAGCTTGTACTTATATTTTGCGAGTTTATTTCCAGACTTTCTCGAAAGTTTCATAATTTTACACTGAGTAACTTCACTGCTGGATAAATGTAAACTATTTTTTTATAAAATGAACTATGCTTTGAAAAGTTTAATAAATAGTTTTTAACACTGAGCGGTGAACACATGCTAACACTTTACGGCAAAACGTATAACTAAACGAAAATGTGACGTGTTATCCCGCACACATAAATTGTATGGTGTCACAACGTTTAACGCATACTAAATAAAATAAATCTACAGCAGTAACTATTATTTGCCCCTGACTTGAGTGCCGTACTCATTATTTGATAATACAATAGTTAAATGGCTTCTCAGTTTTTTCGCTGTAGCGTGGTGCGGGTGACAGGTCAATAGAACGTAACTTATTGTGTATCATATTATTGTTGCAACCATAAGTTTCAAATTCACATCTTTCAAATCTATTGAGCCCATTATATTTCAGAAAATCTGTTATTTCAACCTTATGATTATCTTGCAACAATGTGGTATAAAATAAGTGAAGATCTATTGAGAACGTTACTTATTTTGTCCCACCTGTTACCAGCACCATATTACAATGGAAAATTGTAGTTTTAGGGACTCTACATTCATAATTATAATATGAAGCCATACTTGATCTTGCAACTCAAAATTGTAAATTACATAATAAATAATTAATTTTCATCAATTTAGTCATTTAGAAGAATCTTTATAATATGTAGTTAGTATCAGTCTTATCTAGTAAGAGAAAAACTATTCAACTTTTTGTCACTTGTTCAAACTAAATTCTCTTGAAAATGTACAGACGCAAGTTTTACATTTTTCATCATAGATATAATTATAGCATAGATAAGATAATATTTGTATAGTGTACATAAGTAAGTATACTAATGTGATTCAGTAGTACAGGGTTCATGACCCATTAACAATTCAACGCGACATCGAATAAGTAATTGTAGAATTCTCGCTCATATGACACTTATGATAAAGTAGGAAATTGTGTTTTGTTAAACAATCATTGGGTTTGGTTGCCTCTGCACAGATGCCTGCGCAAATATTTGCACAGACAATTGCTTAATATACCGAAAACAATTGTTTGCCTACTTGTGCTAACAATCATTAGCTAAAATATGTTTAAACAATTACAATGGGATATAAACATATGTGATGAAATAAATTATTCATTTATCGTATTGTTACTTAATTTTTAACCGACTTCAAAAAAGGAGGTTATCAATTCGTCGGAATCTTTTGTTTTTAATGTATGTCCACCGATTACTCGAAGACGCCTGAACCGATTTGGAAAATTCTTTTTTGTTTGAAATACACCTCATAAAATTTTTATCGAAATCGGTCGAGCGGTTTTAAAATATCAACAATAAATTAAATACTTTGTATAGTGTGTGTGTAATGTAGTAAAGCGGGAGTTTGAAGTCGGTTGTTTAAAAAGATTTTTTTATATTATCGTCATCGTCAACCCATCACCGGCACAGGTCTCCTATCAAAATTAGAAGAGTTTAGGCCACTTTAGGCCATAGTCCACCACGCTGGCCAAGAGTGGATAAGCAGGCATCATTTCACATCTCTGAGAACATCATGGAGAACTCTCAGGCCAACAGGTTTCCTCACGAAGTCTTCCTTCACCGTTAAGCAACTGATATTAAATCCTAGGCATTCGAACTCGGGACCCCCCGCGACAGGAGACGAATTATTTTTAACCACTTGGTCATCAATGCTTTCGTAGTTTTATCTGAAGAGGGATATTTTAGACATGTACTCGTATGGAGCTTTCTATTTGAGAATGACATCTTCCCTAAGGTCAAGTGCCTAATCGCACAAATTACAAGAGGGAAAGTCAAATAGTACAATCCCATTGAATAGAGAGTCAATCCATCTATTCAATGTGCAATACAATCACGAATGCATTTAGGTACATCTGTTATCGTGAGTAGATATTATGAAGTTGAATTAAGACGTCCGCTTACTGAACAATGTCGACATACATTCTGCTACTGGAAACTGTGTGAAAGTTTATATAAACCCCAACACGACAGAAAAATGATTAACTGAAAGGAGTCAAAGTCAAAGTCATTTATTGCATAATATCATCATAATACATTGCCTTTTCGGCGTGCAATAGAGATACAAAAGAATGGTTTCTTTATAACAATTAATTTAGGCTCAAGTACACATTATTCTCACATAAGTACATAGGTAACAATAAAAGGAAGTTACATTTAAAATTTAAAAATACCTTAGTTGATAAAATTCATCGATATTGTAAAATGTATTGTCTAATAAAAAGTCGCGTAGTTTATTTTTAAATTGATTTATACTAGTGGTTCGCCCCGAACTGAGACCTCGCGGTAACGGTATCCCATGATTATTCATTCAATCGATACATGATAACCAAAACTGACATTATTATTATGCCCGTTTTCACCAAACATACCTAAATCATCCCCTAAGTAGGAGTCTCTTAACGTAGGTAGCTCCTAAATACAATCCTAAGTCCTAACATCCGTCCCAATATCCTTTTAGGTGTCCCGTACAGGATCGTGATAAATAAGTTGACAGAAAACATCAATCACCTAACTTATAGGTAGCCCGTAAAGGTTAGGGAACGTTAGTGAAAACATTGAATTATTATGTAGGTACTAACGAGTGAAACCGGGTTACGGGCATCTGTACAAATCGTCATCTATCGACGCGAATAGAAAATATACAATATTTAACTAAAATTTAACTAAATTTTAATTGAATAACATGGTACAAAAAAAATTACAATACAATTATTGTATTATAATAAGTAACTAAATAATAATGGTCGACGCAAAACTGTTTTTGGGATAGGTCGTAGTCGTAACTCGTAGTTCCATGGGAATAGTTACTGACTGCGCCATCTATTAGCATTATTGTGAAGCTATGTTGATGCTATATGAATTACTGATGCCCATTAAAAATTAAATAATCTCGTTTCTTTATAATATTCATATAATTTTAGTATTTGTTGTTCAAGTACAGGATATAAGTGACCTAAAAAAATAAAATCAGTTTGAAAATCCATAGCGGATTTTCCAAGAGAGCGTCTTCAAGCGAGCGTATAAAATCGCCACTTTGAAAGCCCCCCATTTCGTCAATTTTAAGGGAAAAATTAAAAAAAATATATTTTTGTACTCTGTAATAATCTCGTTTCTTTATAATATTCATATAATTTTAGTATTTGTTGTTCAAGTACAGGATACAAGTGAAGTAAGAAAATAAGTAGAACTTGAAAATATATAGAAAATTTTCCCAGAGAGCGTCTTCAAGCGAGCGTATTAAATCGCCACTTTGGAAGCCCCCCATTTCGTCAATTTTAGGAAAAAAATTAAAAAAAAAATACGGTTGTACTCTGTTCCAAATTGTCTTTAAAATGATACACAGAAAACCTATGAATCGCAAATAAAAAAAAATTTCTTCGCATTCGCTTCTATGAGAGCCCCCCTGAAATAAAGATTTTTATAACTTTTTAAGCCATTTTCGGCTGGAGGCCATCGGTTTACATATTATATCTAAATTTGAAGTAATTACGTTCAGTAATTCAAAAGTTATAAGGCTCTGACAGACGGACGGACGGACGGACGGACGGACAAGTGCAAATCGCTCTAGTTAACTCAGAGACCTCGCTTCGCTCGGTCAATTATTACATTTCCATATCTGCTCAGGTATTTTATTGTATACCTTAATCGCCATCACACAAATACTCTTGCTGAAGAATGAGGTTTTGTGAGTGGGATAACCGAATAATATTTTTATTTTCTTGCCAAGTTCTACTTTTCTAAGTTCTAATTATTCGATAGAAACATAGTTCTCAATACAATTGAGTGAGTGGTAGTTTTTATTATACGAAATCGCGTTATACATGAGTTTACATGACGTAATACGAACATTCAGTATCCACTGTACAACACGGGCGGCCGCGGGAAAATCTGAGCGATAGCGGGCGGAGTATCTTTTTTTTTTTAAAGAATATCAGCCAAGTTGAGCGTCCAATTAAGCGGAAAGCTTGTGTTAGGAGTGGGCACGACAATAGTGCAACGGGCGGCATTCGAACCGGCGACCTTTCACCTTTAACTGTTGGGCTATTGAGGCTTTATATGCAGATTTCAAGTTATCGCGCACGAGTTGTATCGCAAACATCAGCAACCTCAACTACATAGTCCACAAAGCACAAAGCGAATTTGGCAGATTTCACAAGTCACAACCTTTGCGAACATTATGGAGAACAGGCGTGCAGGTTTCCTCACGATCTTTTCCTACACCATTGAAGTATGTGATATTTTAAATACTTAAACGCACGTGACGCACAAAAAGTCAGAGGGATCGAACCCGCGACCCCATGGATAGGAGACGGCATGCAGTAGGCTATCCTTGCTTATTATTAACGCAATATGTTATTGAAAAACAGCGAGCAGTAAGTTACCTACGAGCTCGGTGCCGATGACCTGATTAGATAGGCTGACCTCAGTGTAAACAGCAAAATTGCAGGTCCAACGCGGGTCCAACACGAATCGATTTACGGTCGGTCAGTGCCGCTTTATCTGTTGGCATCGTATCGAGATCAGAGCCGCCGCCCTGCACGCCCCGTCACTCATACACTCATTGTTTGAACCTAGGTCTGCATGATTCATGCCGCCATATTGCAAGTTTTAGATAAGAATGCAGCAAATAGGGCGTTGCGCGCAAACAATTGAAGAGTTATTACGCCTTTGACAAACATTTCAGGAGCGGGACTGGGACCTGGTTTGATAATACAATCAGAATGTAACTCACTAATATAATATGATCAATAAAAAATCAAAGACAAGACAAGTTATGGTTGCAATAATTATTTTAATAAAAGTAAGTTTCTTGAGGCTAAGGACTAAGGGCCTCATAAGTAGGCTCAGGACCTTTCAGCGATGGAGAGAGCTATGCTCGGAGTGTCCCTGCGGGATCAAATCAGAAATGAGGAGATCCGTAGGAGAACCAAAGTCACCGACATAGCTCAGCGAGTCGCGAAACTGAAGTGGAAATGGGCGGGGCACATAGTTCGAAGAGCTGATGGTCGTTGGGATCCCAAGGTGTTGGAGTGGCGACCCCGCATCGGGAAGCGCAGTGTTGGCAGACCCCCCACCAGGTGGACCGACGACATCAAACGAGTCGCAGGGAGCCGCTGGATCCAGGCGGCTCAAGACCGACGCCTGTGGAAGTCCATGCAAGAGACCTTTGTCCAGCAGTGGACGTCTATCGATTGATAAAGAAGAAGAAGAAGAAGTTTCTTGAAGATTCGTATACATACATGTGCTATTTATTGTGCACATACCATAGGCGTACCGTTAATGAAAATCTTATTTAAAAAATCAAGTAGTGGTCAGCTTTTTGCTCATTGTCGAGATAAGTCAATATAATTTAATATTTCGATAAAAAAACCGCTCGACCGATTTCGATAAAATTTAAATGGGAACCATTACCACCTAGGAAGTATATGATAAATTATACCCTTTCAAAAAAAGTATCTTCCAAATCGGTTCAGGCGTCTTCGAGTAATCGGTGAACATACATTAAATAAAAAGATTCCGACGAATTGAGAACCTGCTGCTTTTTTGAAGTCGGTCGGTTAAAAATGGACTAATTAAAAGAATTTAGTAACATTTCAAAATACCCACACCTACTCTTGCTTGATTTACGTCAGTATTATTATATTTTCTGTGATTAACAGCGAAATCGCCTCTAATAACAGCCGGTAAATAGAACTTACTTATTGGAATCGCCAATATATGGACAGACAACATGGTTGAAACGTTACAAACAATTTATTGTAATTGCAAACTTATACGTTGACGTCAGAAGAAACTGTCATTGATTTCGCTTAAAGCCACAGTGAATCGTCCCTAGAATCCAACCGCAATGAGTAAGTAATTTCAGGTATAAATTCCCAGAAAATTTTTACGTAGTTACTCCCGAAACGTAATTTCTTAACGTAAATAAATAATATTATGATAATATTTTAAATCTAATAAGTAGTAAGTACCTATTCGTTGTAATAAAGTTCCTGTTTCATTAATAGTAAAAGAAGTAAATGTTGTGTCTTTATGTGTTGAAATTTAAATGTTAAAAAACCAGATTTATATTTGAACAATAATAATAAATTAATTAAAATCGAATGCTTAATCTCTCATGCCGTTACAAATTTCAATTACCTCTATTGGCTATTATCGAATGTCATGGTCTGCTCATATTTATCGCTTTATTATACCTACTCAATAGTAGGAAAAGGTGAATGAATTAATGAGTTGACTCATATCAAAGTTTACCTATTCCACATTAATTCATGAACCGGTTTAAGTTTACGTTAATTAATATCATTGGTCATTAACGAATTTTGAGTTCAAGATCCGAATGAGCTGTAGTTATCTATCGCAAGTCGATGATCGATAGCGTGTTTTATCTCATTTGATCCAAATAAACTTACATTTTTTATCAGTTGGCTTGATCACTCTCATCTGAACTGAATGTGTAATTGATTTATACTCCAGAGCAATGGCTTTCTCTCTCAAATCAGAGGTACGTAGAAATAGTAGAGCTTAAACATAGCACAATTGTTCTCTCTCTCTCACCACACCTTAAATTTTCTCACAACGCGATGTTTATACTTATTTATCATCATTGTCGTCGCTTGTATGAACGAGAAGAATTGTAAATTGTTCATTATATAAGTGTAATGTAGAATTTATTGGGGAGTGTCATGATAGTTAAATGAAGAGTTGGCCGACTGATGTCGGTGTATGCCCGTCGCATGGATAGGAAGAACCTACTTACATGGCCCGTCGACTATAGTTTTGTTCTGACATATTTGCTGTGGTATTGTTTATAATTGATCGCTACAGCAGTGTGACGATTGCAATCTCGGATTGGCTGGTACTCTCTCGCTATTGCTAAGAAATTGATACAGCAAGAGCGCTACAGCTGACGCATCGGGTCACGACGTACGCTACATCGAAATACACAACATCGAAACTCATGAGATCGAACATTACATCGATAGCCTATATGTCTATGTTACAACCTGTTAATTTGCTAAGGCTTCGATCTTATAATTTTTCACTTAGCTTTCGAGTTTCGATGTCAGAACGACCGATCTCATAAACTTTCGGTTTGATGAAAGGTCGATATCACAGGCTATCGATGTAACGTGTACGATTTCATGAGCTTCAATGTTGTGTATTTCGGTTTGGCGTTCGGGACCCGACGTATCCCAGAGCCGAGCTGTTCATTTTGTTTTTTTTGCTTCAGTACAAGTCCCGCCAGTCAAGTTAATAATGAAAAACTCCGAACGAGGTCGAAACTTTTATGACGTCTCCATTCATACAAAAATGTACTTAATTGAAAAAATTACATTTTGAGTAAGAAAAAAAAAATTCGACGTACCTATTTGTTTGAGGGGTTCCTCTGTAACAGGACATAACTTAACTTTGTTTACAACAATGACCAGCGTAAACTGCATCGCGAAACTGAACACTGGCACAATCACTACGACAATTCGGCCCTCTCACATTACTGTAACTTATTGGGCAATGCATCGTTCGCAGCGTGCAACGCACTGCACTGACGGATTAGAACTAAGCCGGATTTGCATAATAATTGTTGCTAACTATGACAATTGGTTAGCCTACCAACTAACTGAGGAAAAAATATCAAACAGCGACGCTCGTTCGTACAATTATTAAGTTCACGAAGTTAATTGTGAATGTTCGCCTCCCGCATCAATTGAGAGCGCGCGCGCCGGCGCAACGGGGGAACTTTCGAGGACAAATATAAACACAATATATTAGCTATTTCTGATTGCAACGTAGTAAAATCAAAATGGCATCTATGCGTACGAAATTCAGCACGAGGGCTAACAAAATTGAAACAATTTCGGCTTTAATTTGTTGCTCAGTGCTTCATTAAATGCCACATTTCATTAATTGTTATCACAGATATTTAAACCAAAGAAATCTAAGCTCACAAACAGACAGACGCGGATAGCGAACTTGTTTTTACACTATTCAGAGATATCAGTGATTATCATACCAATTTCTTTGAACAATCACTTGACGCGTGTACATAGTGCCACTGACCCATATTTTGTACGTGTAGAAACAATTACAAACAAAAAATTGCATCATCCAAAAACACAAGATATGTAGATATAATATGGTTACATATAACTACGATTTGAAAGTATGATCTTGCCAGTAAGTCACTGACGAAGTAATGGAGTTAATTCTAAAAATATATTAAGAGAAACACATTTGAACGCACGTTTATGTCTAGTGTAAGCTTCGTCGGCATGATTCTTATTTGGAGGGGTGATTTTATGTTTAAAACATTTGGTCTCAGATGTTATTTTAATGACTATAGCATCTAAATGCTTTTAAATACACTGCTGCAAGTTAATATCATATAATCTCACAAAAAGTTTAACCTTTTTAAAATGCCCTTACATCGTATCCCATCCAAAATTTTATTCAAACGTTCGAGTATCCACCTAAGTACTAAGATTGCGATCTGTTTTACCAATTGGTATACACATGTACATAAACTACATATACCTATAGGTCGCCGCGGATCAAATTCTCTAAGCAGGTTTATAATATTATGTATTAAAGGCCCCGGCCCTTATAGTGCAATTCATTTTAGTAAATTAGATAATAAACTAAGGCCCGCTTGCAGAGACGCCGAGCTATATAACCCACGAATAAAGAAGATTGGCATGCTCAGGGTCGCTCAATTTTAAAAGCGAGCATGAACGATATTATACACATTTTAAAGAGCGATTTTAGTACTTTATTTTCATACCTATAGTTTTTTTTTATTTAATGGGATAAGGAAAAAATATGATAAATAAATATTTTGTTAAATAAATTGAAAGTACGTAGCAATAACTAAACGCTTAATAACGACGTTACAGTTTTATTGCCATATTCAATAGCACATTTCTAATTAGTAGAATATTGGTGTCGCCTAGGTGGTTGTAAACTCACTTTTATTTTATGAAATATCACTTAAGCACTTTTATTTTATTAAATATAACCAAATAGAATATTAATGACATTCCAAAATGTTACTGATAGATTGAAACTAGATGTTGATTAAAAAAATATTACAATATATTGGTATGTTTTTAGAGCTTTCATCTGGCAGCATTAGAACATACGCCACGAAAGACGCCACGCGACCAAATCAAATGCATTAAATGTCACTGTCACAACTGTCAACTGTCCCTGTTAGTGTTAGCGCCGGTGCAACTACACTAGCGGCACGCTATGATGGCCGGTTTGACGTTTGTCCGCTCATGAAGTTCCGTATTAATTGATAACGACTTTGAAGGAAATAATTGTATTACTTTATTGACGATAGTGATGTGCAGAGATTCATAAATTTTATCGAATGTAGTTTTAGGTTTAGGACTCAAAATTTATTTATTAAATTGATTTCTAAAATGTATACAAGTGTAGAAAAATCAGTTTGCACCATTTAAGGGGTGAATGTACTTGTGAATATGAACAATTTTCACTATGTGGACAAACCTCTGAAATCGCAAAAAAATATCAGCTGTTTCATACAAAAGGTAAAATTTTTATTTTTATATGATATATACCACAACTCGGCATTTGGTTTTCTAAATTGAAAATTTTTAAAAATGGAATCTAATACGATCGCCACATAGGATCGCTGGCTAGCACAACTACTACCTCCGGCAAACTCGCGTCAATGCTCAATGCAAAACAAAGCAGTTTCGAATTGACGTTGCTTCGAAAAGTATAAACTGTCAGTGCAATGCGATTGTGATATAGTTTTGACCTGGCTTTGGATTTCAAATATTGATACTGCATTACTGTTGACCCTTGCTCGTTAATTTGGACTCTGTTCAAGCCCTTTGTTGTGGATTTCGTCGATATGACCGAACGTACGCAGAGAACTGTTCTAAATAGTCAGACACGTGAGTTCGTAATACGCCTTCGTAACTATTTCGATCGTGAAGCTCAAAATGGAGGGCCAATTTTACCTATAACGTCAGTGGTTGAACGCGTAGCTGATGCGCTTAATATTGGACAACGAACTGTTAGACGGATAACTAAAAAAAAATATGGCGAGACTGGCACAGAAGAAAATAAACTTCACACACCAAAAAAGAGAAAACGAGCAAAACCAGTCGTAGGCATCGATAGCTTTGATGCCGATGCTATCCGAAGACATGTTTACGGCTACTATTTACAGAAGGAGTATCCAACAAGAAAAAAGTTGGTGCATTCACTGAAGGAAGCTGGATTATTCTTCGGTGGGGAAAGTTCTTTAACGAAGATTTTGAAGACCATTGGATTTCGATACAAAAAATGTAACAAACGCAAAATATTGATGGAAAGATTTGATATAGCGATGGCAAGGTATACTTTTTTACGGCAAGTGAAAGAAATCAAAAATTGGCAAAATGTTGTGTTCTTGGATGAAACATGGCTTAATGCTAACCATACTGTAGGCCGTTCTTGGAACGATGACACAGCAGCATCTACTTCCAAAGTTCCTGTAGGAAAAGGATCGCGACTTATAATTTGTCACGCCGGAACCATCAACGGGTTTGTCGAAGGTTCTCTCATGGCTTTTGCGTCAAAAACCACTGGAGACTATCATGAAGACATGAATGGAGAAAAGTTTACTGAATGGTTTACCTCAATGTTGTGTAGCCTCCCTGAACCATCTATTATAATTATGGACAACGCCCCATACCACTCGATGCAAATTGACAAGCCACCTGCCCAATCCCAAAAGAAAGCTGATATCGTCGCATGGCTTCGTAAAAATGGCGTAGATGCAAACATGAATATGTTAAAAGCGGAATTAGTACGTCTTTTAAAAGAAAACAAACCAACCAAGATCCGATACGTCATTGACGAAATAGCATTAGAACATGGGCACAGAGTTATACGGTTACCGCCTTACCATTGTGAGTATAATGCGATTGAGTTGGTGTGGGCTCAAATTAAGGGATATGCTGCAAGACACAATACAGAACCCCCATTTACCACAAAAAAAATGCTAAAATTATTAGAAGAAGCTTGTGAACATGTGACTAAAGGAGACTGGGAAAAGGTTGTGAATAGAACTGTTAAATTAATAAGGGAAGATTATGAAAGAGATGTGAAAATAGATAATATTATAGAAAACGAACATATAATTATTAATGTAGGTGATGATAGCAGTGACGACAGTGAAAATAGTAGTATGGACGAATCTGATTAATTATGGCCTTTTGTGGCACCTTTTTTGGTATCTTTTGTATTCATATGTTTCTTGTGTGCATATAAAGTATGTATATTCATTTTCATTCAAATATTCAGTTCGTTCAAATAAATTAAATAAACATATACATTTTTGTTTTATTAAACCTATTTAATCAGGTACAAAAACAAAACTTAATTGTTTTTTGTTCGAGAATAAATTGACATTCCACATCACTATTGTAATGTGTCAAACCGGCCATCATAGCGTGCCGCTAGTGTAGTGCACCGCACGTCACTGTGTTCTACGTCTACTTTTTTGTAATCGGCGTTCAGTTGAGTTGAGCTTTTAACTTTTAACTCCTGCGCATTTAATACTTGTAATAGTGGTGAATAGTTTGAGACAGGACTCTTGAATATTTGTTACAGTGGAGACAGGACTCGTATTAGTATAATGTTATTATTGTAAATAGATTTTTGTTTTGTTTTTTAATTGAAACATGTCTCGTTCAAATGTACGGTGTATCAATTGTGAACTGCGGTTGACGCGAGCGCGTCATCGGCTTTTTGACGAAAATGAAGACATCGTTAATATTATAAGGCTATGGACTTATCCAAGAGAGGTTAGTAAAACATAATAATAAAAATATTTACGTTCTTGTCAAAAACTCCATTTTCTAGGTCTATTGTTATTGTAAAGAATGGCTAAGACAACAAAAAAAACAAGATTTTGCATACTTAATAGTTTCATCTTAGGTTATGTTATGTGATACTTAATACATTCATTATGTACGTTTTTATTTTTTGTGTTTCTTGCAGATAACAGACACTGACTTTGTATGCCAGGCTTGTTGGGACCTAGCAAATAATGCAAGTCACCAAGTAGTTGAACCTGAAAGACAAGTTGGTCATCAAAGTGTTTGTGTTGGTTGTGGACGTTCCATTTTGAGAAGCAGAAGTCGTTTAGTACTGAGACCAGACTGTACAGATGAAGAAAGACAACTTGCTGATATCATTTCACAATGGATACAGCACCGTCAAGTAAATATATTTTGATTTGATATAACAAGCATCACAATTAGTTTTTTGTTGTTGTGTTACATTCTAAATTGCTACATTGGTCTAGTAGTTAGCATGTTTGACTGTGGATGAGGTCCTGAGTTTCCAGTTCAGGCTAAAACTAGGTATGTATTGTTTTTCCATCAAGAAATTCCCAGTATTAGCCTGGAGTTAGGAAGTTGGCTGTGTTGTAACACAGCCAACTGTGCCTCAACGAGCATGTGAAGCCTTGGTCCTGCACCTAATCCCTATCTGGTTGTGCCTATATTGCAGTCCCATTGGGCTTAACTAGACAATTGGGTGTGAATAGAAATTGCACCTGTGTTTGTGACTAGAGTATACAATTGTGCACTATAATATCTCTTGCTAATGTCTATGGAGATTGATGCCATGGCTGATGTAGGTCAGCAAGACATTACATTCCAAAGAAGTTGTATAAGAATATCTAAAATATTGGTTATTCACACATTAATTATTGTTTTAGCTTACTCCTACCGATGAAGCATGCGGGCCATGCTGGCTTCGAGCACAAAGAATATTGCGACGCGACACTGGCACACAAAGTGCACAGCCAAACAGTGGTGCATCTGATGATAATATATTTATAACTGGAACCAGTAGCCCTCAACATGAGGAAAATGAAGATTTCTGTGTTAACTGCGAAATACCACTACAGTCTGATGAAAATAGACATTGTCTGTCTTCAGAAAGCGAAGAACTTATGAGAGTTATCAAACTATGGACATATCCTAGAAACGTAAGTTTTTATATGTATTTTAAAAGACAATAAAAGTGTTTATAATGTCAATAATATATCCATTATCCAGTAACTTTTATATACCCAGAGACTCTCGCGTATGTAGTTATCATATGGGCAGAAATATATTTCAAGAACTGTACACATCAGAAAACAGTTTAAGTAACTTTAATACTAATCATATTGAAGATATGATTTTTATACTTGCAGAGCCAGTAAATGTTTTCAATTTTGAAGACATACAGAGTCTTCCAGAATATTTAGCTCATTATTTTCTGGGGATTTCTCTACTTCAACACCAACAGATACTAAATGAAACACCAAGTCTTCAAGAAATGCACAGAGGAAGCTTTGCATTGACTGCATTACTATGCAAATTAAGAACTGGGGATTCTGGAGATAGATTATCATGTCTATTTCAGACACCAAGGCGTACAGTGGAAACTCTAATGGACAAGGCAAGGGAAATATTAGTTCAAGAATATGTTCCACAACATTTAGGACTACAGTGCATAAGTAGAAATGACGTAATTACAAAAAATTCTATTATAGCAAATGGATTATTTGGTAAACCAGAACTTCCTACTGACCAACGGAATGCAATAGTTATCTGTGATGGTACTTATGTTTACACACAGAAAAGCACAAACTATCTGTTCCAAAAAGAGACGTATTCACTCCATAAGTATCGGAACCTAGTAAAACCTTTTATGATAGTGTGTTGCAATGGGTACATTCTGGATGTTGTAGGACCATATCCTGCCACTACAAATGATGCGTCAATCATGACAGACTTATTGAGCCAAGAAAGTTTTATTCAGTTTTTCAGAGAAGACGATGCTTTCATACTTGACAGAGGCTTTCGAGATAGTGTAGACTCCATTCACGAGTGTGGCTTCCTAGCCCATCTACCAGAATCTTTATCACCAGGTCAATCACAGCTAACCACATTAGAAGGCAACAGATCCCGCTGTGTAACTATAAACAGATGGGTTGTGGAAGCTATCAATGGGCGGATTAAAAGAGATTTTAAAATATTTCGCCAGGAGTATTTTAACCGCGCATGCCCTCACATGATGAAGGATTTTCGTATAGCAGCAGCACTACATAATGCATTTGCAACAATGTTTGGTGATCCAGGGAATGCACATGAAATAGTTAATATTATTTATGAACGGCTTTTTATTGACAACATTTTAGCATCAATAGTGCAGGAAGATAATTTACACAGACGAAACTCTTTATTTCAGAGTATAACCGGATCAAATATCGTATTCCCAAATCTGTCCATGGAAGAGTTGGTGCTCTTCGCTTGTGGTACATATCAAATTCGGCAGGCTAGGTCGTACATAGGCGAACAGCTGCGTTTTTATGGCTTATACACTATTGAAGTGTGCAGAGACGATAGTGTAAATCTGTCCAGATTAGGGGGAATAAGTACATATTTGATCCGAGCAAAAGTAAAGTCGCGACATGTGTCTAGAAAATGTTATTACGTTTTCATCACTATTGATCGGGAACTAGTCGGTAGAAATGCCATCACCGGATATTGTTGCAACTGTATTGTTGGTTTGCGTACCGTAGGATGTTGTTCACATGTGATGAGCATTGTGTGGTACCTGGGCTATGCTCGTCATCAGGCTAATATTACGCCGCCTGCTCAGTTTCTAGACAACGTTTTAGCCAGGTTAGAAGCTTAATCTAGCTCAGGTTAGAAGCATAAATAAGCGTTAGCTCTCCATATTCAGTTTCTAAAGTATCTTTAAGGTGTTCACAATAATAATAATAATAATTGTAAAATAAATGCTTTGTGATTACAAAGAACGTTTTATTTCCAATTTATTTCATATAATTATAATTATCAACTTTAAACCTATACCTACCATGAAATTCCCTTGTAGGCCTTGGTAGTAAGCCTTTATACGCATTAGTGGTCAACCGCGTGCGCGGCGGGCCGCTTTTTATATTTTTAAATATTCAACCGCTCATATTGTTCGCGCAAGACTACAACAAAAGTCTTCAGGCGCCAACCGCTACAGACGAACCCTACCCTTTTGCCTACAATAATATATCATCATCATCATCATTAGCAAGCCATCAACGGCTCACTACTGAGCGCAGGTCTCCTCTCAAAGAAGGGTTATAGGCCATAGTCCACCATAGCCCAATGCGAATTGGCGGACTTCACACACCTCCAAGAACATTATGAAGAATTCTCAGGTATGCAGGTTTCCTCACGATGTTTTCTTTCACCGTTGAAGCAAGTGATATTTAATTACTTAAACGCACTTGACTGCGAAAAGTCAGAGGTGCGTACCAGGGATCGAACCTGCGACTCCTTGAATAGGAGACCACAGTCCTAACCACTAGGCTATCACTACTTAAGCAATATTATATACCTTATCACTGCTTAGGCAATATTATATACCTACTTAATATTATTATCATAAATCATTATCGCCTGTCTGAACGAGCCATCACGCTGGCCAAGTATCCTTCACCGTAAAGCAAGTAATATTTAATTGCTTGGAACTCACATAAATCCGAAAAGTCAAGAGGCTCGGGGTTCAATTCAAATAGAGTTGCGTGCCTGGTATTCGAACCCCGGACCGCCCCAAACAGGAGGCCGGCGTTTTAATTGCAAAGCTATTACCGCTTAAAAGGATCTACATAAACTAATAATACACACATATTCCAGATTGAACTCGCCCGCTCAATAATAATTGACATATAACGTATCCAAACCTAACCTAAAAGGTGTATTTTTGACTTCGTTTTCTATTAAAACCCTATTTAAAAAAAATGTGCTGTAATTACCTTTTCTTTTAATAGGTCTTAGATCTATCTTTTACAAATATTTCTACTAATGTACGTAAAGTCTAAGTGCGACACTGATAATACACGGGTGTTTGCCAATCTTCTTTGTAATTTTGACAGAAGCTTTATACGAAATCTGTCAAATCTGTCCTTTTAACCCAGAGTTAGCTGCTAACTCTGGGTTAAAAGGATAACCCCGCGTTTCTGCAAGCGTGCCTAACTGCTTAACTAACAGGTTAACCTTACGTACGACCTAAATTTCTAAAGCCCTATCAGCGATTAAAGCTTAAAATTGGAGTGTCGTGGGCAGTGCGTAGGATTTGTCTCACTAATCTATCTTTGTATGGATTGCGATAGTATTTAATTGGTTCCATGAATAATTAATCTGAGAAAAACTAGTTGATCTGATAGCTTAGGAATGAAGTTTTAGCTGCGCAATAATATAGTCAGTTATTCTGGCGATTTCTGGCCGTCAGGTCTCATTTCGTCTTCGTCAAATATTGGTCGGTCGTCGACATCTGTTAAGTACTTCATAATTCTCGTAACTTCGTTCCAGGAATAATTAAATTACGTACAGTCAATATGAGCTTAATTAAGCTTTGGATCACCCACATGGACGAAGAGAAAGGCATACAAGTGAATTAGGAACTTAAATGAATATTGGTACATAACCTACCTACATTTATAGGAAAACTAGATGATGCCCGCGATTTCGTCCGCGCGGATTAAATTTTTTTTAATTCCCGCGGGAACTCTGCAATTGTCTAGCCTATGTGTTAATCCTGGGCATGAGCTATCTCCATTTCAAATTTCAGCCAAATCGGTTCATTCGTTGTGGAGTTATAGAGTAACAAACATCCATCCAAACATCCATCCTCACAAACTTTCGCATTTATAATACACACATCAAAAGTGTCTAGGGATCAAGCATTTTTATGCGGATTTCTTGAGATTGAGATGTGGCTTTGTAATAAATTTATGATTTTATAAATTTATATGGATCCTTTTTGGTGCATTTCATAATTTCATAATCAGCGATTAAAATCCTGCCAGGAAGTCCATCCTTATAGTGGTGGAACCATCATGGTATGGGCGGGTATTTGGATCGGCGGAAGAACTGAGTTGATTTGGATCAAAGGCAACCTCAACGCTCAAATTTATGCTGAGACGATTGTATCAGACGTCATCGTTCCTCTACAAGTGCAAATCGGTCCCTTATTTCAGTTAATGCATGATAATGCACGACCGCACACCGCAAGAGTTGTAAGACAGACTCTCGCCGCAGCTAACATCAATGTCCTGCCCTGGCCTGCTCAGTCGCCAGACTTGAACCCGATTGAGCATGCATGGGATATGCTACAGAGAAGAGCTCTGCCGAATATGGAGGGTATCCAGTGGCAAGAAGACTTTTTTTTGTTGTTGCAACGAACATGGGCGGCCATTCCACAGCGTGATTTGGATGAACTCGTTTTGAGTATGCCAAACCGATGTTCTTGTGTTGTTAGTGTTCGCGGTAGAAACACGGATTATTAATTGTTTAAGTTACCCAATAAAATTTTAAAGAAAACTGTTATTTCAGTCTTTTTTTCGAACTTTAATGTTAGTGGTTCAAATGTCAAAAATCCCTTTATTAGGAAAAAGGCAAATTTCTTTATTAATGCAAAGGTGACTTGGTTTATCGTTACTGTGACAAACGAAAATACTTTATTTGATGAATCCTTAAAGAAAATTTTAATTAATATCAATCAGGAGAAAAGTTATTGCAAAAATATATGTTGATCCCTAGACACTTTTGATGTGTGTATTAATAAGTAGGATAATATTGTCTTAGCTTTTTTTCTATGATGATTATTGTATCTAATAATAAATTCCCGCTTTTAGTGTTACTAACATTCCACATTGTGCCGCCGAAATTAAACGCATTATATTTTGTCAGATAATCGTAATTTAATTAAAAAAATGTAGCCTGAAAACTAGCGAAAGAGATTGTTAGTTTAACAAAGGATCGAAGTTTTTAAGGCCGCCTCAAATTAAGTACTGTTATCTAAAATGTTTCCTCGACCCACTAATAGTTACTTCTTTCTAGTAGCACATAATAACCAATAGCAGCCCGCACACAGTCAATAATATTGACGAAAATATTGACGAAAATATTGACAATATTTTCGTCAATATTTAGACCCCGCACACTACGCAAATAATATTGTCAATATTTCTAACAAAAAGTGATTCAGTAAGGCGTAGAAGCTTGATTTGCATGCACGTGTGCTAAAATGGATACAAAGAAAAAAACCATTGCATTGGTTATTGCATTAACTTTATTGAATAAAAAAAGAAAGAAACGATGGCTTAAATACTGGATGACAAAAAAATTTTCGCATTGATTTTATTTTTCCTGTAAAATATACATAAACCTATTGACCATAATTATTTCAGATTTTTCGATTGGTAAACTTCGGAGATAAGGGGGGGAACGGTATTTTTTCGACATTTTGGCCGATCTATCAAAAACTATTATATATAGAAATAAATAAAAACTGTTTTGAAATGCACAAGTAAAGGCCTTTCATATGATACCCCACTCGGTATAGTTATCTTACTTTGAAATTTCAAACCCCCGATTTTCCCCCTTTTTTAATCAAACTAAAATAATTTTCGCGTTGCTTTTATTTTTCCTGTAAAATATACATAAACCTCTATTGACCCCCGATTTTCCCCCTTTTTAATAAAACCAACCAAACCAAAATAATAAAACCAAAATTGAAAATTTTTAATAAAACCAAAATTGGCCAAGTGCGAGTTGGGCCTCGCTCTTTTAGGGTTCCGTTTAAAAAAATTAAATTATTATATTTCCATGTACCCATGGAAATATTTTAATTTAATTTTTTTAATTTAATTTAATTTTCATTATTTGTTGTTATAGCGGCAATAGAAATACATAATATGTGAAAATTTCATCTGTCTATCTATTACGGTTTACGAGATACAGCCCGCTGACAGACGGACGGACGGACGGACGGACGGACAGCGTAGGCTTAGTAATAGGGTTCCGTTGGTACCCTTTGGGTACGGAACCCTAAAAATAATTTTCGATTTTTCTTTATTCCAATGATGTTGGGCCACTATTATACATTATTTTAAATTATATATTATTATATACAATGCCCAATATATTATATATTTGGGTAAAGTATAGATATACTGGTACTCACGTACGAGGTTGGGGGTGGGGGAGGGGGGGGTGGGGGGGAGAGGGGAAGTCCCCCCCACCTTTCCCCTTTGGCGGAAATGTATAGTTTTTGAGTAATGATTTTTTTTATAAATCATAACCTCACTTCTTTTACACAGGAATATTGACCTATATATTACTTATCCTGTGTTAAATATTCTGTTAAAACATAATATCCCTTAGCATGAGGGGGACGAGGGGGGATGGAGGTGGAAGGAGGGGAAGGGGTGATAGAACTCAATGCTCAAGTTTTTCTAGGCGGTAGAAAATAATAAACACGAAGGCTGTGGCGTGAGTTGCGTTTTGTTCAAGCTACAAATCAAATGGGCTACGCCAGAAGACTCGCTCCGTCGCCCCTTCATTCAGCTTCACCTACTCGACCTTCGTTTCGCTACGGAGGTCGCCGGCTCGCTTCGCTCGCCACCTCCCCCCTTCGCTCCACTCGGCCTCGTAGGCTCGCTTCATTCAGGACCTCCTTCGCGAGCTTCTGGCTTCGCGCTTCATAAAAACACTCTAGGGGTAGGACAGACAAGACTACGTGGAGTCGGGGTTGGCCAATTCGGTTCTGTCACACTGTTCGACCTATATCAGTCCATGTCTGTCATTCTTTATATTTTATAACAAACACGAAGGCTGTGGCGTGAGTTGCATTTTGTTCAAGCTACAAATCAAATGGGCTACGCCAGAAGACTCGCTCCGTCGCCCCTTCATTCAGCTTCACCTACTCGACCTTCGTTTCGCTACGGAGGTCGCCGGCTCGCTTCGCTCGCCACCTCCCCCCTTCGCACCACTCAGCCTCGTAGGCTCGCTTCATTCAGGACCTCCTTCACGAGCTTCTGGCTTCGCGCTTCATAAAAACACTCTAGGGGTAGGACAGACAAGACTACGTGGAGTCGGGGTTGGCCAATTCGGTTCTGTCACACTGTTCGACCTATATCAGTCCATGTTTGTCATTCTTTATATTTTATAAACATGAGCTCCCATCTACTCTACTCCTTTTCCCCTCCTTATGTTCTAACCCAACCTAACGAAGCTGAATGAAGGGGCGACGGAGCGAGTCTTCTGGCGTAGCCCATTTGATTTGTAGCTTGAACAAAACGCAACTCAGGCCACAGCCTTCATGTTTATTATTTTCTACCGCTTAGAAAAACTTGAGCATTGAGTATCACCCCCTCCCCTCCCTCTACCTCCATCCCCCCTCGTGCTAAGGGATATTATGTTTTAACAGTATATTTAACACAGGATAATTAATATATAGGTCAATATTCCTGTGTAAAAGAAGTGAGGTTATGATTTATAAAAAAAATCATTACTCAAAAACTATACATTTCCGCCAAAGGGGAAAGGTGGGGAGGGCTTCCCCTCTCCCCCCTCCACCCCCCTCCCCCACCCCCAACCTCGTACGCGAGTACCAGTATATCTATACCCAACCCATATATTTTATATTATATATTATTATATACAATGCCCAATTTCATGTCGATAGCTTTAATAGTTACTGAAATAATCGACTGTGACAGACGGACGGACGGACGGACGGACGGACGGAGAAAGTCTCACCATAAGGGTTCCATTTTTACCATTTTGGTACGGAACCCTTAAAAAGAAAGAAGCGATGCCTTTTATATGGATGACAAAGTGGAAAAGTGGAATTAAATCATTTAAATCTAATAAAAGAACTTCGAAGTACAGAAAAAGATGATTTTAAAAATTACATGAGAATAAAAGGTTAGCTTTCAAAAAATACTATCTTTAGTAACCCCATACTTAAAAAAACAAGATATACTGATGCGAAAATCGTTACGTCTCCCACATTCTAATAAATTCTATTAAATATTCTTTTTCATTGCTTGTTGCACTGGGGATGTCCTCCATGTTTGGTTGCGAGCGCACGTCCTCCTGCCTTGAAATCTTTTTTCAACTAAAATATTGACGCGCGCCCGCACACTGTCAATATTATTGTCAATATCCCTGCCTCCCCCCGATATTGACGAAATTTCCGGACTTCGACAATAATATTGATGAAACCCCGCACACAGTCAATAATATTGTCAATATTCGTAAATATTGACAATAATATTGACTGTGTGCGGGGTGCCAATAGAGATTGCTGACTAATCATTTTATTGATGCTGTAAACTACATCATCCGTGACCAATGTTGCGTGTTATGTTCGTTTGTTATATTGTAATGTATCTGCATTATGGTTTTGTGATCATGTTTGTTGTACTATTTAGTTGGTGTCATCTCTACTTATTGACGTCCACAGCCGAATAATAGCACTCTTACAAAAGAATCACCACACAACAAGATCTTGTGCCGCTTGTGTTCAGATGCTACCAGTTACTCTCTTGAAATCGTCGGTGCGAGGTCGCCGCTCGAGCCATTTGGGACCCAAAGTTCTGTTTTTACTTGGAAATATGTATCTCGCCCAATACCATTTTAGTATTGTGATGATGGATGATCTATATCGGTAGCTCTAGTCCTCCTATACCTACGGAGCCCCTCACTTCTTATTTTTCGGAGCATAGCTCTCTATCGTCCGCTGAGTGACCCTAAGTCTTCTTACCAGGTTTATAAGCGACCATATTTCGGATACATAGGTAATCACTAGCAAATCATAAATTAGCAGATTCGTAGAACCAATGTTACCGACGTAGCTCAGTGAGTTGCGAAGCTGAAGTGGAAATGGGCAGGACATAATATAGTTCCAAGAGCTGCTGGTCGTAGGGGTCCCAAAAATGTTGGAGTGACCAAACACCGAGACGTGCAGTGTTAGCAGACCCCCTGACTAGGTGGACCGATGACATCAGAGTCACATGGAGATGCTGGATATAGGCGGCGCAAGACCGAGACCTGTGAAAGCCCATGCAAGACCTTTGTTCAAAGGTCTTGCATGGGCTTGCTGCTTTTAGCAGCGGATTTCTGCAATTTTTAGTCGTTTTTCGTTGCCGGCCGTTTCAAACTTAAAACGCCGTTCGCCGATGCTAAAAGTATCGTGTCTGTCCGGAACGAATCGGTTGATGAGAAGAAGTAATCATCGGCAAGACACACTGATCGAAGGGTTCCCCGTTCCACCTGTAACTTACATTTAATGAGAACGACCGAGTCGTGGGGCTCGCACTGCACCTGGGTGGCGTTCATGGCCAGCAGCCCGCCGCTGCCGACCCCGCCACCCGCTCCGCTCGCCTCCCTGTAACACATAATACTTCTTAAAAAATTGCAAAATTGCCTATAATATGGCCTCCCTGTAAAACACAATCCTACTATTCAACTAAATGCGAAAGTTTGTGAGGATGGATGTATGGATGTTTGTTACTCTTTCACGCCACAACGAATGAACCGAATTGGCTGAAATTTGAAATGGAGATAGCTCATACCCAGGATTAAAACATAGGCTACAACTATCCCGGAAAATTAAAGAGTTCCCGCGTAGGCTACACCTTATCCAATTAGCCAATCTTCTTGGCTAAAACGATTGATTGATTGAGGAAACCGTGAACACGCGCACACACACACGCACGCAAATACACACACACACACACACACACACACACACACACACACAGCCCAGTGGTGTCTATTTATGCATTTCTGTGTTTTGCTGTATGAATACATAGTAGTCTATTGTCTATGTACACTACTCATCAGGTATCTGGAAAAACAGCTTTAGGAAATTCCTGCTGTGGGAAATATTGGTGTAGAGAAAGGCGGATTTTAAGATTCAAGTGACTACCTTGACTAAACTACACTAGATAGCAAAAAAATAATCAAAATAATTAGTATTAAGTAATTGCAATTACAAACTTAAAAAATATGACTTATCTTTTTGTGAATTTTAATTCTTTTTCTGAATAAAGGTAACCTGGCAGGTAACGAAGTAGTTGCTAACAAATAAAAATTAAATAAGTATCATATCATTAGTATGTAGTATGTACTATGCAGTATGTAAGTACTTTGTTAGGTATTAGGTACTTATGTACATACATGCTGACTTTTAAATCATAACTAAGGTAAGTAATAAAATTCATTTCTCAGCAAAATAAATTAACTTATAACTATAATCTAATTCTAATAAATTCATTGAAATTTGATAGACAATTGCAGGTTGTTGCCCTTGCCACCACACTTCAAGATTAAATCAAGAATGATGATTGATCATTTTGAAGTTAGAAATAAGGACCATAATAGTAAACGAAGACAGAGATTTTTGATATCAAAAGTAAGGCTGATTTCGGCAGTGGTTTGTAGTTAATTGTGAAATTATTGCAAAAACTAATTAGTAACTTAAATCATAACACCCTGAAGGTCTCAAGTTAAAATCTAGTTCAGTAGGTACCCACTCCAAAATTTTAAGAGTAAGTAGATCATGGCTATATTATAAGCAAGGCAAGTTTATTACTTAACTAATAAAAATATTTTATTGGGCCAATTAACTTAAAATCATGTAATGACTTAATGAGTGACACTAATCCACGAGGAATAAAGTGATAGATAAATCCTTAGTTAACTAGTAGTCCTGCTGCAGGATTTTCTGAAATGATTGCTATTTGCTATTGCAACAACACCATAAGCTCAACAAATCACCACATCTGAGGCGCGAATATGATTTTGAAAATTTTGAAAATTGCATAGGTGTAAATTATTAGTAATGGACTTAATTGGTACTGGCGTAGTGCAATCGAAAAATTTTGCGCCCACTTCGCTTGCGATAATGTCGGTTGTGGATAGCTATAGTTGCTACCAAGTATGGACTTCATAGTGGCGTAGTGCAGTCCTAAAAAACCCTTTTCCACGCAGATGAAATCGCGGGTCTCAGCTAGTATTGTTTATTTTCCAAATCTGATATATGAAAAATACCTTTATCTTTATCCTTCATTATTCAAACCCTAAAATCAAGCCACCACTCGAAACTAAAAACAGCAGGTATATGATGTACCACTTGAAAAACAAAAAGATGAAAACAAAATAGTTTTTTCACTTATTCATAAGACAGAGCACTTTCAAGTGTTTAAATTCATCACTCCACTGAAGTGTAAAGATTGTGTTGGTTTGCAGATAGAATATTGAACATGAAGAATTTTCTCTGAGAGTTTATGTGCATTATTCGAAAGAAAGTATCCATATCAGAATCATTAAACAGTACCTAAATAGTTTGATTTATGTCACTTTCATGTTTCTATTAAATCTTGCAACAGATTTTCGATTTCTTTAATGAACAGTTAACTGTTAAACAATTCTTCAAGAGTCAAGATCTGTGGCACATAAATTGTGTTTTAAACTTAATTCACTAGTCATTTTGTTGTTGTTTTGTTTAAATGGCTTTTGACATGCCAACACAGCACAATTTCCCTTGCCAATTTCATGCAGCTTGAAGAAAACACACAAGAGATTGCTCAGTTTTAACTTGATGAGGCTGATAGTAATTTTTCAGATTTCATTCAAGATGTTCAATAGAAGGCTTGAAAAGTTAGCACATCCAACAACAACACAATTATAAATTATACAAATCAAGAAAATTATATATATAATACATAGACAAGATTGCCTTGTCTATGTATTATATATAATAGCATGCATTAGGATAGCACTAGATTTATACCTGTGAAATTAGTTTGGTTTAGAGATTGCGTACCTACCCACAATATAACATCATCATCATCATCATTAGCAATCCATCAACGGCTCACTACTGAGCGCAGGTCTCCTCTCAGAGAAGGGTTATAGGCCAAAGTCCACCACGCTGGCCCAATGTGAATTGGCGGACTTCACACACCTTCAAGAACATTATGAAGAACTCTCAGATGTGCAGGTTTCCTCACGATGTTTTCCTTCACCGTTGAAGCAAGTGATATTTAATTGCTTAAACGCACTTGACTCCGAAAAGTCAGAGGTATGTACCCGGGATCGAACCTGCGACCCCCCGAATAGGAGACCACAGTCCTAACCACGAGGCTATCACTGCTACAATAAAACATAATACTTATGAACATTGTAGACATTAGGCCATTTAACAGTGAGAACTAATGATCTTCAAAATCCCAGGCCTTCCTATTAGCTAATTTAATAGTATTCATAGATAAAACCATTAAATAACTAGTGTAATATGATTTATTAGCAATAACTAACTAATGTTGGCCTATAATTAATACCTCAATATAACTAATAGGCTTTTTCGTTTTAAAGGCTTTTATATTTGCTAATTTATTTTTATTCTTTTTCTTGTACCAAAAAATATGTTAAACTTAATATTAAATGTAGTGGACAACAGTTCCAAATTTCTTTTCCGAACTGGTGGTGTTTCAAATCTTACGACAGAATTATCAATAATGTATCTAGTTTTCCTAATCCTAATTCTACAGGTGTAGAGCCTTACTATAAATATAAGGACAGAGGGATAACCAAAGACAAATGTGGTAGACAAATTGAATTCTGTTTACACATTATGTACCTATATGAAGTAATGTAATCATCATAAGCAGCAACCCATCAACGGCTCACTACTGAGCGCAGGTCTCCTCTCAGAGAAGGGTTATAGAACTTATAGACCATAGTCCACCACACTGGCCCAATACGAGTTGGCGGACTTTACACACCTTAGAGAACACTATGAAGAACTCTTAGGTATGCATGTTTCCTCAAGATGTTTTCCTTCACAGTATGAAATTAAATTTACTTACTGAGGTATTTTTGTCATAAAAGATATTTTATAGAGTTTATTTGGTTTATGATTTTACACTGAGACTAGCTTTTGCTTGCGGCTTTGCTCACTTTGTTTGATTTTTCAAACCATAGGGGTTTGAAAATTTTGGGTTGAATTTTCAAAAATCTGTCAGTCACGTTTTCCTTTTATATACTTAGATTTAACTAAGTAAGGCACCTACTGTAATATTAAATCATCCCCTACTACACTGCCAAAATATCATTATAGATTGCTGAAGGCCTTACATAGAATAAATATTTTTTTATTCAAATAAACTTTTACAAAGTGATTTCAAACTTTGTAAAAGTTTATTTGAATAAAAAATTAAATAAATTGAACTCTGGCTTTCTGTTATTGTTTTTAATTTTACATAGGTATGTACCTACTGAACTACAAAATTGCATTGAAATAAACTAGAACTTAACAGAACCAGGTGAACAATTATACCTATATAATACATACAAGTTGTCTTTGGTGTCTATTATTCATTAAGATCTTAGAGGTAGACCATGATAGTAAAATTTGTTTCTCATAAGTTCAATGAGTTCTATTTGTTGAATGAGTTGACGTATTGACCCCGATAAGGCTTGGACTCAGAAGCAGTCGTAGACCCGGCTGTTCTTTTGGGTCAAAGTACGATGAACTTGAACGTTTGTACTTTGTACTCACCGTAAAATGCTTATTGCCGGCACTTGCTTCCCTATGGAATGCATGCAGGCTGAGCCCGCATTCGGTAGGGAAACATAACCCACTGTTTGATGCACGTTTGGAAAGTTTCCTCCAAGGAAACCGGCCACGACAACAATCACTGATCACACTGCTGGGTTCACAGGCGTGTAGCCTGACAGGAACGTACCGAAATAGCACCACTCTTGTTTTATTCACTACAGACAAAAGGCACTGGTATCCAAGTAACAACACCGAACAGCGCCACAGGTTGTCAACGTCCGAATAGTTATGTTTTCAGTCAGTTCATTATACAATCGCATCTGTGATCGTTATTTTCTCACACGCGTATGCACAAAAACTTGTTTCTGTTGAACGAAAGAAAATAAAAATGAAGCGTCAATCTCACTACGATAACCGAAAAACACAAGCAAGCAAGACAAACGCGCAGCTGGCTAGCCGTCGCCGCTCGCAGCCGCGGGGCGCGGGTGTGGTGCGGTGTGCGCGCGGGTAGAGGGGCGAGCCCCCTTCGCCCCCCAGCCTTCCTTTCCTGTCTCGTCTCACAAGTCATTTTCATGATTCAGATGATTTAGATTACGTTAGAGCCGGACCCACACGGCACAAACTTTGAGGAATTTTATACTAATAATTCAATGGGCACAAACTATTCACTGAGCTCTATAATAATAATTAATCTATGATTAACACACTGGAGATGCCATTGAATAATATTTACTACCTTACTACCGTTTTCTTTAAGCAGATACGAGGTTCTCTGGAACTACTATGGCAAATGGCGTAGGTACCTACCTCTAGATTAAAATTATTCATCTATAGATCCTAAGCTGTCATTTGTATATAGGCAGAGCCAATCCAGTGCCTACTAAGATCATAATATAAAAAGCCGGCCAAGTGCGAGTCGGACTCGCGCACCGAGGGTTCCGTACTCCAAAAGTAAAATTAAAACGATAATATTATATTAATTTGCTTATTTATCGTTAACTTTGTTTGTAGAGGTTTATTGTTAATATAAAAAAAAAACTATGCTAGTTAGAGCGTTGGTTTTATTTTTCTTGTAAAATATACATAAACCTATATTGACCATAATTATTTCAGATTTTTCGATTGGTAAACTTCGGAGATAAGGGGGGGGAACGGTATTTTTTTCGACATTTTGGCCGATTACTCAAAAACTATTATATATAGAAATAAATAAAAAACTGTTTTAGAATGCACAAGTAAAGGCCTTTCATATGATACCCCACTCGGTATAATTATTTTACTTTGAAATTTCAAACCCCTGATTTTCCACCTTTTTCAATTAAACTAAAATAATTTTCGCATTGATTTTATTTTTCCTGTAAAATATACATAAACCTCTATTGACCATAATTATTTCAGATTTTTTGATTGGTAAACTGCGGAGATAAGGGGGGGGGGGGGGGAACGGTATTTTTTTCGACATTTTGGCCGATTACTCAAAAACTATTATATATAGAAATAAATAAAAAACTGTTTTAGAATGCACAAGTAAAGGCCTTTCATAATATGATACCCAACTCGGTATAGTTATCTTACTTTGAAATTTCAAACCCCTGATTTTCCCCCTTTTTTAATCAAACTAAAATAATTTTCGCGTTGCTTTTATTTTTCCTGTAAAATATACATAAACCTCTATTGACCATAATTATTTCAGATTTTTCGATTGGTAAACTTCGGAGATAAGGGGGGGGGGGGGGGAACGGTATTTTTTTCGACATTTTGGCCGATTAATCAAAAACTATTGTATATAGAAATAAATAAAAACTGTTTTCGAATGCGCATGTAAAGGACATTCATATGATACCCCACTCGGTATAGTTATTTTACTTTGAAATTTCAAACCCCCGGTTTTCCCCCTTTTTTAATAAAACTAAAAATCATTTTTGATTTTTCTTTATTCCAATGATGTTGGGCCACTATTATACACAACTATGCCAAATTTCATGTCGATAGCTTTAATAGTTACTGAAATAATCGACTGTGACAGACGGACAGACGGACGGACGGACGGACGGACGGAGAAAGTCTCACCATAAGGGTTCCATTTTTACCATTTTGGTACGGAACCCTAAAAATCAGTGAAGCTGTTTGCACAAACAAAAGTTTGTGCAATCCAGTGCAATCGGAACGTGTGGACGTGAAATGAGTTTGCACAAAATACAATAAAACACAAATAAAATAAAGTTAAATATAATAATAGAAGGTCGGGCTAGCGTTGCGCATCGATTTCATCGTCTCTGTTTAGGCCCGCCTGACTTCATTATCATTACATTTTTATTTTGAAACTTGCATGCATTTACTATGCAAATATAGGTACTCAGTACCTAAATATCTCGAACAGTATTCGAATGATTAGTTGAGTTGAATGCATCATTCACATGCGCCCATTACATTGCTGTCATTTCTGCGTTTTGGTCCCTCGAACCCGGACCAAAACTTCGAACCTCTATTTTCACCTACCTACTTCCTCGTAGGTAGGTTGATTTTGACCAATTTAACTAATCGAAACAATCTTTTGGGGGCTTTTTGTAGAAAATAATTTTCGTTGAGTGTCAACTACTATAAAAGTTATGAGCCTGGAGAATTATAGCAGATTCTTAAGAGAAGTAAGTAGCTATTTGTTTTCCATATTTTATTAACAGCTTGGATATCGTCGCAGCAGAAGAAAGCTCATGCAGTTGACTGAAAATGATCCGTACATTCGATAATAAAAATGGCCTTTTCACACGACACACTTTCGGCCAATTTTCGAGAAAGTGATCCATCAATGACGATCTATCAAGGGGTCTCGCAGTTTTCTCCGTCATGGGCGAGGAAGCTCGGACAACCCCTGTAATTACGCGCACTTTGCCGGCAGATGAGTAAATGCTTGAAATTCTGGCTTGCAGGGAAAGTGAAGTGTTAATGGGACAACATGATCATACCATATCGTTGCTACAGCCTACAGGTTCGCGAACCGGGATACCGTGAAATTTACAACTGCCACCGATTTAAATAGTTTATAGCATAATTGGCAGCATAAAGAGTTCGCACACCACCTGCATCCTAATAAATAACTTACCTTGTCCACGAATCAGTTAAGACATCTGCTTCTGTTTTGTTTAAAT
This sequence comes from Oeneis ivallda, assembly GCA_029955525.1. NCBI lineage: Eukaryota > Metazoa > Arthropoda > Insecta > Lepidoptera > Nymphalidae > Oeneis > Oeneis ivallda. The sequence continues at coordinate 12,094,597 of JARPMR010000016.1, read as the reverse complement.
GTAGGTAGGTACCTATCTACCTACCTCCGTATTCACCGGAAATGGGGTGCGGCTGGGTGCGTCTTTGAACAAGCGAATCGAACTGTTTTGGTTTGTTTTATTTTATTTTAGTAAAATTTGTTCAACCAGTTGGTACAAAAATTAGGTACTGTTTTATCTACTTGCTAGTGGACCCGCCTCGGCTTCGCACAAGTAAGCTACAAAACAAACGCAACGGTACAAACAGCTGGAGCCTGGAGTTCAATGTTATAGTATATAGTATATAGTATATACTAGCGACCCGCCCCGGCTTTGCACGGGTAGTAGAGCATAATATGTATTACGTCTATGCTTTGCAAACTCCTTGAAATGTTCCATAAGTTATATTGAACAGCATATTCAACAGTACCGAGGCTTATAAAAGAAGTGTCGCTCGGCTTATAATATAGCAATATCAACGCGGCGCGGGGGTGGTCACTGGTCGCATCACGTGAGCGAGTCCCGTCATCGCCATCGGGTTGAAATCCACGTATTTATTTTGGCGCGCGTTCGTTTTTATTTTGCGATAACTCTTAAGAAGATATTCATTTGAATTATATGGTGTAAAGCATTATCATAATGTGCATGAAATGCATAAGGTAACTAAAGTATTTAAGTTAATAAGTATTAATACTGTATCCGTCTAAATAGATTTCCAATTACCGCATTGTATGTGATTATTTTTTTAGATGTTAAAATGGGTATGGGTATCCTTCAATGATAGATATGTGCCATCGCAGACTTTTCTGTAAAGACTTAGGTATCCCACCATACCACCACCATAAATTGTTTTGTTTTATCTCAAAGGGATCTATCTGAAAGCTCCCAAGCCGCTTGAATTTTCCGACATTGTTAACAATTATCGTCACTCATATTTCAAATAATTTACAACAAACCTTGACAAATTATACACTAAAACCTACCTCATGAATCACCCTATATATTGGTGAAAACCGCATGAAAATCCGTTTGGTAGTTTTTGAGTTTATCGCGAACAGACAGACAGACGCGTCGGGGGACTTTGTTTTATAATATGTAGTGATAGTGATTTGGTACCTACAATATATATATCTATATATATATATATATATATATATAAAAGAAAGTGGTGTTAGTTACACTATTTATAACTCAAGAACGGATGAACCGATTTGGCTGAAAATTGGTGGAGAGGTAGCTTAGAACCAGGAGACGGACATAGGATACTTTTTATCCCGTTCGACCGCGTTTCCGTCAAGTCACTATAAAACGTGGTCTAACAAAAACGCATCTGACATGGAATAACAAAACGCAAATGACAGTGGAATAACAAAACGTATATGACAGCTAAACGTAATTTTGTCTTTGGTTAAGTATGGTAAAAAATTTGACAATTATAAAAAGTGTTATAATAAAGCATTACTGATATTATAAATGCGAAAGTGTGTTTGTTTGTTGGTTTGTCCTTCAATCAGCGGAACAGCGGATTGATGCGATTTTTTGCATGGGTATAGTAATGGATGTAGTAGTGGTTCCTCAGACCGGGAGAGCTACTTTTTATCTCGGATAATGAGAGTTCCCGCGGGATTTTTAAAAATCAAATCCATGCGGACGAAGTCGCGGGCATCAGCTAGTCAATGAATAAATTATCCAAAGTCTCTAAATCCTGACAGTTTAGATGTGCTACACCCAGCAGCGTCAGGATTGAGGAACTGGAGTTCAATGGTGTAGTCTATTTGTAAATGGCCTCATATATGTACGCAATGCATGTAATAAATTTTTAACTCTTATGCGAGTGAGTTACTGCTATTCGGGAGGAGTTCCGTCCTCTATCACCGATATTATTTATCAAATCTTGACCAAAATTAGGTAAAACATGTTTGATAGTATGCACCTTGCAAATAAAAAAGAATTAAGTATTAAAATCAGTTTTGATTTGACGGAGTTATGGAGTAAAATAGACAAAAACTTTCATCCCCTATCGCGAAGGAACCTTATTGTTTACCAGGATAAAAGTACCCTATATACCTATTTAGAATAGGATACAAATATTTTTTATTCAAATAAACTTTATGTTATCTACTTCAAATTTCAAATAAAATTCAAATAAACTTAACTACTTATTTGTATTAAGTATTATAAGCTTTTATTCAAAAAATATTTGTATACATAGCATGGAATTTGGGAACCCACAATACAAACGGATATCCTTTCTATTTAAGTCCAAGGCAAATGCAAATCGCGTACCTAAAATAGGTGGATACCTAACCTGCATAGCTCTGCTTCGTAATAATATTTCGTCTCTTTGTCATCGTTTCTAATAATAGTTCAGTTAAGCCAAGTCATAACTCTAAGCTAAGCTGTAGTGAGGAATGTAAGCTTATTTCTATTTGTTTTTCACAATTCCTAAGCGTTTACAGCTCTAACAGAAACATAGCTTACATTATTGTAGCCGAGTTATCTCTAGTGATCTTAGTAGTCTGTCTGGTAGATAGGTATCTAGTTTTCAAGGTAATATTAATTGCTAAAAGCATCTCTTTAATAAAACCTAATTGCATTTAGAGCATCGTAAAATACTTCTCTCAGAAATAAGTTTTTAAAACTAATTAAGTACCTAGGTAATTTAATTACGAAATGATATTCGTACGACTTGTAGAGTAGGTATATGAAATGTACCTATTGGTCCACCTAGTGGGAGGTCTGTCAACACTGCACTGGTTTTCCGTTGCGGGAGGATTTACACTGTAACCAATATAAAATTGCACTTGTTGTTGTAAGTTGTAACGTAATGATTAAGGTAGGTATGTATTTTAAAAGTATAATATTTATTTATACGATGTAAGCTATGCATACTCGGCGTGCCTCGCTCGAAATATCGCAGCGTCCCGGCGACTTCCGTCGATTCACCGCCGACAGTTGTCCATGTGAAGCGCTTTCTCATTATCGCACGTCATACGAGATTATGAATAGCGAGGAAAGCTGGAAAGTTTGGAAGTTAGGTAACCCTAAATAAAGAATTACCTACTACTTACTTCTTCATCTCAGTCATTGCCAACCCACTACTAGCCACGTTTTCCTCTCGAATAAGAACGTTTTAGGACATATAGTCCACCACGCTGTTCAAGTGCGGATTTACCTACAGATTTCACGCACCTTTGAGAACATTATGGTCAGGCATGTAGGTTTTCTCACGATGTTTTCATTCACCGTTAAAGCAAGTGATATTTACTGCTTAAAAGTACACGTAACTCGTGCTTCATGATTCGTGCCTCGCGAAGTCTTTACCACAGGCTATCACTAATTATTATTAGAATAGAATATAATAGAAATGTTTTTTATTCAAATAAACTTTTTTACAAGTGCTTTTGAATCGTCGATGAGTCTACCACTGGTTCGGAATGCCGTTCCTGCCGAGAAGAACCAGCAAGAAACTCGGCAGTTGCTCTTTTCAAAATAAGTTTACAATTCAATAGAATAGTTATACAGTTCAATTACCACCTGCTGTCTCATGAATCGCTGGAACGAATTATGTATTATGCTTTTTTCATGAGATTAGTTTTAACTGATTTCTTAAACTTGTGTAAAGGCAAGTCTAAGATCGACTGTGGAATTTTATTATAAAACGTCACGCCCATTCCCACAAATGTCTTTCGGATCCTCATGAGGCGACATCGAGGAATCACGAGCCTGTTTGGATCTCTAACTTGCCTATCGTGTAAATCACCCTTTTTTTTTAATTCACAATGTTTTGTCTGACAAATGTTATATTGTTGTAAATATATTGTGAAGCTACTGTAAGAATGCCTATTTCTTTAAATTTTTCTCGAAGGGAATCCCGCGGTTTCGCGGATTATTATTACTACTTACCTTGTTAAAAACATCTACGAAACTTTGGCAGCATTTTATTTTTTACTTTAAATTCGGATGAAATTGGTTGGAAAACAAAACAAGAATCTACCACTATGGTAGATTCTTGTTTTGTTTTGGAAGTATGTAGAGCGAAGTTTGAGTTATTCGTTATTCTAATATAAAACTTCGTTGCGTTGGTTTACCTTGCGCCTTGCAACTGCTACCTACACAATCCGTTTGAATATAAAAAAAATCTTGTTGATTGACATTTCCATTTCTTCGTATGGAATGAAATTCCTTTCACTACGACCACCATAAAACTGCTTTTTACGTAGGTGCCCATATTACTTACTTACATCAGGCTGAGATCTACAGATCGTACTCTGGCTTCTGCTCAATAAGTACTCAAATGGAGTTAAATCTGTCTCGTTTTAACTCAGCCTTGAGACTGAGCTGATTGAGTGCCATCTATAGATCTCACCCTTAGAAAGAGCGCGTTTAACGTTTGAAGAGCAATGGAAACGCATCGTTTTTTTTTTTTTGTTAAGTTTTTATGTGATCATTGTCCCGGGTTTTTAGACGGCAAACGATGAGTTATCGGAACTTGGACGGGATGGTTGCATTGAGTGGCGGCTCTTTTATTTAGATTCCGACTCAAATTGTGTGGCAACCTTAGATAGGAACCTATAAAACCGTCTAATGTACTAATGTCTCGTCAAAAGCATGTCTGGTTTGTTATAAGTAGTAGGTACCTTATCCAGGCACTCTGCCGATGATTGCAATGTTTTGACGTAAGAGTAGAGAGACAGAGATGCACAAGCCACAAAAACAGATAACACTTGTGTTTTGAAAAGAATAACTGCAAAGTTATGATCTGCTCTTCTCAGTAGATTCTGTTTCTGAACTGGTGGTAGAGTCTTGTTATAAGAGCCACAAACGGAGAAATTGTTTGGAGCAAGCCCTACAAAGGGTTTAAGCGTCAATAATGACGACTTAAGTGTTTTCATGGAGTCTAATAATATTGATAAAAAGGCCCTGTACTGTGCTTTACTGTACAGAAAAGTGGAACATGCTGAGATAAAGAACAAAACGTTATCTAATATCCAAATCAATATCAAATAATTTAGATAAACGATTCAATCAAGACAAATGTAATGATTGCTTTTTGGAAGTTACCAAGACGGATAGTGATAGTGGTAGCAGGTTAAAATTAATCCATACAATACGTACCTCGTTCGAAATGATTCCCCTGTCATTTTTATTGTAATGGGAAGCTTAATTCAAATTCAATTGATGCTGCATTCAGACAATTTGTACCGGATACTTTTCGAATCACTCAACCAATTATAGGGGTATTAGCGAATTGAATGGTGTGTATCAAGAGGCATTGTTGTTGATCATGACGTCACGGCCCATTTGACCTGCTCGGTATCAACGTAGAGGTCAACGCACCTTTTCTGTTTGATTTTGGAACCCACGTTATCTGTTTTTTTTCGGGTGCCGCCATGTTTAGCATGTCTAGAAGCCGAAATCATGACAAAGAGATTTCATATTATGTAGGTAGTAGGTACTGAAGAGCACAAAAAAAATAGGTAAGTTAGGTAAGTAAGTAGGTAAGTTTTTTCTTGACTTATTATAAGTTATAACTTAAAAATTATGGTCTTGAAAGCTACGGAAAACAAAAAAAAACTGCAGCAAAAAAAAAAGAAAACAGTATGATGTAAAACATAATAATCCAATGAGAGATTTTTTTTAAAATTTATTTTGGCAAAAACAGTCATAACTTAAAAACAATACATATCGATACAAAAAAAAGCTTAAAAATAGACATAACATTGCCGAAAAAGAAGATACATAATTAATAAAGTTTTAAATAGGAGCACTGAGCAGAAACAGGAAAAATATAAAAAAAAAAAAACATAGCATGATATCTTTATCAGAATAAAAGTATAGTTTTGGTAAGGTTAAGTAAGGTTTATAGTTTATAATTTTATATTATAGATATTTTTTTAAACATGCCGTTTTAATTCCCTTCAAAGAGCTAACAAATGAGTCTACATCAGAAAATTCATCATTGTATAGTCTCATCGAGATACATAACAGTTGCGTGTGTATTTTTTGTGAAGAAATGGCGGTGAAAACAAGTTTAATTTACGGTTGGGGCGTATAGGGAGTTTAATTCGACATGAAAAGTTTAATTTAGATAGCAGCACAGCCCCCGTAGCCATGTTACACTCACGATTGTCTATTTCTCTTTCTACGATAGTAAGATTTACGGAATGCCTAAGAACATCTAGTTTACAGAATCTCACTGATAATAATTGAGTAACTACCTATTTTCTCATTAAGCTTATATTTATTAAAAGTACCTAGGTACTAATTGCCTTTCATTAAGTAAAGATGCAACGTTAATGACGTCTTGATTAACTTTGCTTACTGCTTACCCACTGTAGTTTTAATTAAGCCCTTAAAGCATTAAGAATGTTTTCCTTCATTCTTGCTAGTTATTTAATACATATTGGAATGCATTGCATGCATTATCGTTATATACGCTTTTTGCGGGAAGCAGTTAAGTTGGTTCAACTGAACTGGGGCAATAAATCACGAGTACTGTTGATTTTTTATAGGTTCATGTTGATAACATTATTGTCTTGATTATTTTATACAGAAGTACGTAAGACGGTTTCCTTATACTGACATCAATATGCTATTAATTTGACCTGAGCTGTAAAGCCAGAGCTAGAAATTTGCGCACGTCTGATATATTATTAAGTAATTAAGTAAGTAGTAGGTATACAAGTTGCCTGATTTTTGAGACTAGCATTTCTCGGAAAAGAAGAAAACTTGATTGGTAATCTAAGGGCCAGCGCAGACACGACGCTTTTAGCAGCGGCGACCAGCGTTTTGGGCGGACGCGGTATCGAGCTTCCGAAAAGCGGTTCAAAATCGCAAAATCGTCGATCGTCGCTGCTTAAAGCATCGTGACTGCCCTAGCCGTAAATAAACTGTCTTAAATCAGTAAATTAATTAGGTAAATATTGAAACGATCAAGCTGATGAAAACTCACGGACCAATTTCATAAAATATAATACGGTGGTTATGTGACGTAGTAGATTTGCATTTCATATAGTCTTACCTTTTGTTACGGTGACATTGGAAAGACGCAAGAGCGGTTGGTAAATCGATATAGGTATTTGTTAATTTGCAACTTCGAGTAGAAAATTATGTACAAATATATCTAAATCGAGACCGCCTCTTGACAAAGTGTAATTATTTCATTAAGTTTGACAGAGCGAAAGTCCTGGCCGAAGAAATGACCACTGAGTCATACGTAATATGAGTAAAACGCCAATGTTACACAGCCAACTTCTAGATTTTAAATCCATACCTATTAGGCAATACAAAAATTTTAAGATATCTCAATCTTGTAACTGTATGACATTTATTTATTTCAGTTGCAGATTCTTTACACATACCCCGTTAGGGTGTAGCAACTTGGTCTGGAATCGACCGTAGTAGCCATAACCATTTCCCTATATTATGATTAATTGTTGTTGAAAACGAATGTTTGCACTACACTTTCCAGCAGATTGCAGTTTCATTGAACGAATGAACTGAATGTACCTAGGTATGGAACTATCCATTTTCCGCCAATAACATTTCGCCATTTTTGCTTGCTTAAAGCATAAATGTCACTGAAACTTTGTGCAGAGGTCTATGTATCCCTACCCTTTCCTATTTTCAGTCGAATTCACACATTTTTCAACTTGAAAAGTTCAAAACAAAGCGGTATTTCAAATATGCAATATTCTCTTTTCTTTCTTCAATGCTTAATCTTATCTTTAGATCTTTCTCACAAAATACAAAATAGCCTAGGGCTTCTTGTTAGGTAAGACCACTGTGACTGATTCCGTTTGAAATTTTATTTTCTTCGTTAACTCGCCGACAACATAAGTAAAGCTTCGACACACACGACGCGAGACGGAAATGTGTCTAAAGCGGTTCCTAAAAGTAATAATTTATGGAACTTTGTGAGGTTGATACTACGGTGCGTACTCGTATGATCTATTTTTCCTTAGCGGACTGATAAGAGCGGAACAAGCGAAAAAAGGCAGAAAAACTTCACGGAGAAAAGTAGGCGAAGCGTTTCTTTCTCTCTTTCTTATGTTTGATTGTCACTTGTACCTTTCATGGACATGGTTTAATTGTTAGTTCGGAAAAATACAGTGAGTGCTATCCTGAAGAGATGTAATTAACTAATGTAGTAAAATAGATTGCACTGCGCACCGCACCGTGGCGTTCTGAAGTGTGACGTGCCGCAAACTGTGTAACGCTGCAGCACATAATTGCAGTTTTGTGGTATACAAAATGTTACATAGCGTAGTCATACATTATAAGTACCTAACACAGTATATATAGCTCATGGAAAGCATACGCGTGACGGTCACGATGACGCAAAATCAATGTTTTTTGCTCACCCAAAAAAGTGCTTTACACGCCTTAAGAAGTTTTCACTTCAAAAATAAACGCGACAACCTTGAAAACCTCCTCTTTTTTCGTCGGTTAATAGAGTAATTTATTTGCGCCTCGACGTTTTGCCGTGCGGCAGTCTTCGTGCCGCGCGTATCGTTATCGTCGCGCTATGTGGCCAGGCCTTGATTCGCCAACAACAGATTATTCATAATTGGTTAACTATTAACCATTATTTATGGGCGGCAAAGGTCTTTCACATTGTCTTAGGCGGCTCGTTACGTAACAGGTCAATATAATAATTTGAACAGTAATTTTCTCATAATGCTTATAAAACAGTTTAGTAACATTACATTATGCATTAGCATCATACAATAACTACCTACTTACTTATATTTAATGTTGTTATAATAGCTTTTGATCGCGAATTCATAAGTGTAGAGTTAGGTTTTTAATTTCTCTGTTACTCCGTGATCTTAATCCGTGATTGAAGAACAAACCAACAAATAGACAGACTTTCGCATTCAAAATTATTTTAGTAGGGATTTAAGTAATTTTAATATAGGTACCTACTATCTACCGAGCAGCGAACTATCGGATGTGATCAGAAGAATTAGCGGAACAGCTCCATTAGTTAAATTAACCTCAATGAATACATTAATTACTTTTTATTTATTTTAGTCTGACGCACTACGTTAGATGCCCCATTAAAAGTAAAAAACAACGAATTGGATATTATTAGTAATAATTATTTTACATTCATATGTCGGCACTCCTCTCGCCGAGCGTCTAATAAAAGGAATCACAATCTAACTCAGAACAGAACATTATTATCAGCAATCATCTTCTTTCAATAATAATAACTAATCACAAAAGAAGGTACATTGTAATCGTTATGTGACAAGTATAGAACCCAATATTTCCATGTCTAACTAGACAAACCCGGCTAACTATCCTAGCCTAGGTGCAGCCTCCACCCAACCCCTGCCAGCCGCCCGTCTCCACCAAGAAGATCCTAGCAAATCTCCTTTCTAACTCGCTCATGGCCCATCACTAGGCAAAGAAACACTATCACGGTAACATCATTAACATTGCAACGAACTCACCAAATAACCAATTCAGCAACACTCACTCCACAATGACTGATCAATCTTTCCGCAGCATCACCAATTACACAATCAATCGCTTCAGATCTCAAATCCATCGCAACCGCGACAAAACGGCACACTGCACCAAAACCATGACCAAAAGCTTACTACTATGTCAGTGAACCTAGCAACCACTAAGTAGTATCAACAGTAGCCAGTAACACTCCAACAACAATTGCATATAATCACTCTACACTATCACATATCACTATCAAATCACTAATCTCAATCCTCTAATCCTAAATCCAACAAAATAATGACAAACTGCTAAACACTGCCTGCGACCTTACGTGACAGAATTCCAAATCAAAGACCATGAACACTCCATATTATTCGTCTATGCTGACCACAGATCAATCGTTAACACATGGAACTAGTAATTACGACTACGTCTAACAGAGTGCGCCTCACAAATATCCTACACATATATTATTATGTAATGAAAACATGGTGAGGAAACTTGCATGCCTGAATTCCCCATAATGTGTATAATGTAAAAGGTGTGTGGTCTGCCAATGGGAAGGGGGAGGAGGGGGGGACACTTGACTAATAAACTTAAAGCTAAACAATTTAAAATATCATATTTCACAAACGGATCCCTGAATCGAAATATGGTGTTCCCATACCCACAATATTTTTAAAAGACCTATTCAATGACACCCCACACCATGGGATAGACGAGAAAAAAAATTCATCCCCACTTTACATGTAGGGGAGGCACCCTAAAAAAATTTATTTTATTTTTCACAATTTTATTTCACAACTTTGTTGGCGTGATTAATATTTATACCCTTGTCAAATTTTTTATTAAAATGTTGCAACAAAAACTTATAGCTAAACTACTTAATCTAATTACTATACAAATCATGCCCGTGTGGATTGTTGCCAATCATACTGGCTGCATTTCCGCGCTGGACAGCCAGGCTGATCCTTTGCGCAAAAAATGAGCCAGCCCTTCCGTCACCAGATGAGGCAATTAACCGCGGTGAAATGTCTCGTAAAATTACAGTTTTCTAGTACCAATAGTCACTGAGCTAAACCGCGGATAGACGGACGGACGGACGGACAGACAGACGGACATGGCGAAACTATTAGGGTTCCTTGTTACTGCGGAACCCTTAAAAACCAGTCGTGCCAGTGTAATCTATCTCATTCATTAGAGTCATAGACACAAAGGAAAATTAAGTCTCCGCTTTCTTCGGCCACAAAAGGCGAACCGATCGAAAGTCCACGAGTTACAATAGTCGAACAAGCGTGATGACACCGGCGCAACGTCTTATCAACCATCTATTCGTAGGTATAGCTGACTCATCGTCTTCACAATATTCTTAATTATTATAATTTTCGTAGTCAAACTCATCCGTGCGGTAACCTGCAGCCCGGCCCCCGAGTGAAAGTATTCTGGTTTCGATAATCACACGGTCGGCGTGGACAAGTTCAATGCCTTGATAACGACTGTTATTCATAATTAGGGTTCATTCAAACTAGCCCACTGGTCTCCAATCAATCATTACATATGTCAACGAGTAAGAGTCCAAAGTGAGAACACGAATATTGAACACATACCTACTATCAGCCGATAACAATCGAGCGGATAATATGTCGGTTCGATATTGATACTAATGCACTAACTGCGAAAGTGACTCTGTTTGTTTATCTCTGACTGTTACCTTTCCACGGCTGAACCATACCATTTCCACGCCATATACCGGCACCGGCATATTGGTAGCTCGCGACCTACAGACGTATAAATGGAACATGGAATAAATTCAAAGAGATCCAAAGGATTTCTGAAATCCTGGAGACGAGCATCTAATTTTTTCTACAAAGCTCTTCATAAAGCGAGAGACAACAGAAAGAGATGGAAAAACATCGCGAACACAAATATTGTGGACATCCAGACCGTAGCTTCGACAACAATAATGATGAGGGAACAGCAAAAGGTTCTTATGCACCCAAAATTAATATCCACTAGAATTACCTCTTGGGCAATCAATGTTGCCTAATCAGAGCACTTTTTTGGTACGTATTTTTTTGTAACTGGGCCACTCTAAGCCATATTATTTTCCTCAAAGATTTCTTCTGATTAGAATTACGAAGGTGTCATTTCACGTTCATTATCGTTTATTTTGTTTTAATTTCAGTGTGGGACCTGTCTGCCATCGATAAGATAAATTTTTTATTTCATAATATTATACTCGGTAGACGGTAAGGATCCGTATATACCTATTGACGCGAGGGAGTTGTAATTAAGCGACGTACATGATTGTAACAAGGGTCTGCCCGCGAAATTAAAATTTAATTTGGATTTTCGCAATTTGTAAACTAATACGACATAGTTGGCTTATGGCCTTCTAATTGCGCCAGTGGAATTATCATCTTCACAGGTTTACATAAAAATTTTTACTTGAAAGTGACCAGTTTAAGAAATTAATCAAAATACTGAGTTGGACGTGAGTTACTCACAAATTAGTCGATATTTTGATTAATTTCTTAAAGTGGACACTTTCAAGTAAAGATTTTTATATAAACCTGTGAAGATGATACTGCCCTTGTCGCAACTAGAATGCCATAAGCCTACTTTGTCGTATTAGTTTACAAATTGCGAAAAACCAAATTAAATTTGAATTTTGCGGGCAGACCCTTGTCTTCCACCTTAAAACTAAAACTACGAGGGTGCTTCCAAACGACCCTGGAAAAGTGTGAGTGGATCCGTAGAAGATTTCTTGAATTGAATATTATGGATGTAATCTTCGGCGCGGCGGCCGGCGGCATAACTTTTTGGCGTGACACTTTATTTTCATTGCGTATTACAGCGCCCGGTACATTATATCCGGTTGTGATTAATTAATTAAAGGTAAGTAATGTATACGACCCCACGAATACTCGGAACTGCTCGTGAATGGATGGAATTTCAATGAATAGGCTGTAAACTGTTACATTTAAGCATAAACTGATTTTTATGTCAATAAAACTTCAATTCCTATCGCTCATTGAACAAAAAACATCAAGAAAGCGCACCCAGTCGTATATTTAAAATATTTTTTGTTTTACAATCGTTATCGCACGTTATTTCACTTGGGAAAAAACCGGTATTACGTAATGTTGACGCTGTTTCTCGCAAGATCAGGTGTTGTGTTAAAGACATTGGACTTGGAGAATGTATTCGCTAATCACATTAATTTCTCTTTGAAGGATGTACACACGATAATAATATTCATAACTTCTCTTATATAAGTGGGTACAAGAGTGTGAATTTGAATTCACAATTGGAATAATTAACAAACGACAATTTTTGAAACAACAAAGACCTAAGTTTCACGTTAGTTCTTTTCTTTTCATTTTTCATTTAAGAGTCTTTTTGTCGATTTCAAGAGCTTCTGTCATATCTTTTCAGACGTTTCAACTTTCTTTCATGAAGGTGGCTTAGCTAGGCCATAAACTATGCTACGTGGAGACTGGAGATACCTATACTTTTTGTTTTCCTGTAATATTTAATATTATCAATCAACTCTAATTATTATTTCAGATTTGTTGCTTTGCGAATTTCGGAGATAAAGGAGGAGGGAGAAATTTTTTTTTTTCGACAATTTTCATGGTAACTATTTAATTTTCAAAAGGACTTAGTTACTAACTTCCTTCAAAAGTTCCTTAAAAGTCCTTTTGAAAATTATTTTGTTAGGTTGTCTTCCCATTTTCTCTTCATGTATAGGCTCTAACCTTGGTTGTACTTTTAAAACCAATGACTTTTGTTTAAATCACAATTTTTCCGTCTTTTGCAGGAATTAACTGTATCTCAGTAAGCTTTCTTCTCATATCTCTCTACTATTGGAGGTTGGCCGTCATCTTGTCCTTTAATGCCCTGTTCTTCGCCAAACGCAAAAGTTATAGAATAGAATAGAGTGCTACGTGTGATATTTTTGTCCATTCTTGGATGTTTCTAAGCTACTTTCTGCTTTACTCAAATGCGAGAGTTAGTTTCCATAGTATTATTGGTTTTTAAGTACAGCATCGTTAAGAATCGCCGCCACTGGAACTATTCACTTTGTATTGAAGGAAACGCATGTGATTTGGTTCTGGCCAGGGTTGCCATCCTTTCATAAAACAAAATTAAAAAATCCACGATGACAAACAAACATAACCTAAAAATATATCTAAGGATCTACTCTGAGGACCAGATCATAATAAACCAGTGTATGCAAAAAGTCGTATCAAAATCAGTTCGGTCCATTCATTTAAGAACCAGCTTAGAAGTGATACATACTTAATTCATAATATTATAATATGAGATATCTCTATTCCGTCGTGTGCAAGAGTTTTCGCGTAATTTCGTATTATTGTAGAATTAGGCCCGTATCCTACTGTATAATACTCGAAAATTGTAGAACAGAATAGAATATAATAGAATAGAAATGTTTTTTATTCAAATAAACTTTTTTACAAGTGCTTTTGAATCGTCGTTGAGTCTACAACTGGTTCGGAATGCCCTTCCTGCCGAGAAGAACCAGCAAGAAACTCGGCAGTTGCTCTTTTCAAAACAAGTCTACAATTCAATAGATACTATGCTATGTATGCAGTGTTTCCACAATGCGTTCCACAAAAGCATACCTAATTATAATTCAACACGTTAAGACGGGCAGATGGAAAGCAACCCCATTCCCGCTGATGGCACCCGTTCACGAGCATGACGCATGATCCAGCCATTGCTTCGATCAACCATATTTGAGGGAACGTAACAACCCGCATCAGTAAGTAATCCGCGCTGTAAGTATAGAAGTATCAGGCATGCAGGTTTCCTTCTGATCTGAAGTCTGCCAATCCGTACCTGACCAGCGTAGTCGAAATACTTCTTATTCCGAGAGAAGAATCAAGCCTAGTGGGCAGGCGATGTGTTGAGATTATGATGGAAGATAGAAGTATTGTGTAACTGAACTAAGTATCCTACGAAAATCTCTAACCTATAATTCCTATTAATCTTCCTATTTTTAAATTATTTCTTTAGAATGGCACGTGAATCGCTAGTGGTAGAACCCTATATAATGTTGTGATCGTATTAACCCAAGAACTTTTAGAGCGTCAGAAGTAATGAGTTCATAAGATCTAGGCGATATATGCAAGAGTTCGTGTATTAGATTTTAGTGGGTTCCCGTATTGGTTTATACTAAGAATGTTCAAAATCCAGTATGAATGATACCGGTTTGCTCCATTATCACGAGACTCAACACTGATGTCGAGAGACACAATTATTTCTATGGGTAAACATCAAAAGAACCTACATCGCAACTTATGCACCTCGACATTCAACATCACATTGAACGTCTACACTACACATCGTTGCTTCAAGTTCCTTTGAGTCCATAGGCAACGTTCGAAATTAAGATGGCATCATTTCATTGTAAAAAAATAAAATGATGATCGTTGGCTCCCTGCACGCCAAACGATGGTGAGCTCCTACCTTTTGTGGTACATCAAGGACCACTCAGTTGCGTCCATTAAAACAATAATGTATTATTATAATAATTGACGCAATGAGATCGCAGCTTAAATATCTTAAACATACAGATATTACTTTGGGTAATTATTTGACAGTAATCAGGAATGTGAACAAGTCCCTGAAATACCATCAAACCATGAGCCCCCATGAGTGGTATGTCACTACATACCACTTCACATTTCTCATAAATCATAATACAGTATGTGCATGTTTAAGTCACTGAACATATGCCCCAAACACGGACAATGTTCTTTCTTATAGACGATCCGCGCGTCACGACGCTGCGGTCGTCGCTGCCTTCCCTCAGTATACCGTTCTACAGAATAGCGTCAACGTCAAATTGATATTATATGACATGAAAATTGAAGTTCCTAAAATTATTATTTTTATGATCTCATGTGAAAGTACATCTCGTAACTTAACTACTGTACCGATTTTGATAAAATTTAATCAACAATTTTTAGTACTATCAACCATGAAAATTCCTTTGTACGAAGGACTAGGGTCGTTACATTTGACCTATGTAAGTTGTATTCTTCTTTTTCTGTTATACCCTAAAAATAAATGAATAATAGGTTTCTCAAAGTTTACTAAAAGTTAAAAGAAATGTTGTCTTCAGGAGATGCTGTTTCTGAAAGTATCTACGAAGGCTAAAGGATTTCTTCTTCGGCAATAATGAGATGCTGTGTTGGTTCCTTTTGAAGATGACGATGACAACCCTGTTAACGCATACTGTTTAGCGACTTTAACATCTTCATTGTTTCTCTGTGGTTTTACAGTTATGCACATAGACACTGAGCCTACAATCGTTAGAACAAAATTGTATTTGGACTCCGTGCCACAGTAACGGTAAAGAGACCTACTTTAAATGAAAATATTGTCCTCTTCCCACTCTACTCTTTAATTTTCAATTTTTGTCAGCTCTTTGTGTTAGACGAAAGAGTATTATAATAATTTGCAAACTTATTTTCAATTTAAGTAGGTAAGTAACTATTGAAGAGATCTTGTTAGAGCGAGCTTACTTAAAAGATGTCTGTTAGTTCTATTACCTTGAAAGCATTCAAGTTGGAACATGGCAGGTAAAACTGAGGGTCTTTTCCACAGTATCGCGGTTTGTATTCAAATATGTAGACCTCTTTACATTCTCTTTATATGTGGAAAATATCTATTAATTATACTTACTTACTTAGAATTATAAAAATTATCCTTACAGCTCAAATAAATCATCATTAAACGCACGACTTCATAAATGTACTAAGAATGAAGTTTTGCATTCCGATTTACCGTCGGGATCGCGATCGAGCAAATGTTGTGGTTAGAGCTGATTTCATATTATTAAACAAATCATTGTGCCGTGATATAATAAACACGCAGCAACAATCGGCTGTTCGATTTTATTTGCTGCAGCTTTGTTTATGCCACAGTGATTGATAAGTGTTAATACACACACCCACATGAACACGGAAATCTTAAAATACCTGATTGAGGTAAATATTGCGTCAATAGATAAAATGCGCACTGAAATGCGTTGAGGTTTCTGAGCTTCAAGCTTAGTTTGAAAGGAAGGTCATGTTTTTTTTATTCGTTAACTAGCTGATGCCCGCGACTTCGTCCGCGTGAATTTAAAATCCCTCGGGAACTCTTTGATTTTCCGGGATAAAAAGTAGCCTATGTCACTCTCCAGGTCCTCAACTATACCCATGCAAAAAATCACGTCGATCCTTAGCTCTATTGCGGCGTGATTGAAGGACAAACCAACAAACCAACAAACAAACACACTTTCGCATTTATAATATTAGTAAGGATTATTTTGTAAAAACCTTTGAGAAGTACATATTATTACTTTTAGGCATAAACTTTGTAGAATTATTATTTATTTATTTATTTTTATTACTATGTACATATTAAACTAAATAAATATAGTAATAGAATTAGTGGACAAAGGAAAAAACAAGGACAAAAGTACAAGTGGTGGAAAGGAATTATTAATTAGTATTTGTAAATTACTTTTGATAAAATAAATTAATACATCAAAAAATACAAGCATGTTGCACAAGTTTGAGATTAATTACAGGAGGTAAGTAGTTAATACCATTTAATCAAGAGCTCCTTATCATATCAGGTATATTTACACGTGCAAGCAAGGCTCTAAGCCTGATTGATTTCAGCCTTTATTTATTAAGCCTTTATTGCCTTCTTCAATATTTACTTAAAATAGTACCTTTAAATGTTGAAATATGCCTGCCACTTCTATAATATGTAGTTATTTGTAGTAACTAAGATGGTTACATTATTAGCTGTAGTAACGGTAACAACGGTAATATTGTAAACAACTCTGTTTATTTCAGTATGTTTGGCAACATCCCAAAAGAGGCTGTCACCGCAGTTTAAGATAAGATGGTTAGCCCGATTGCTTTGTAAGTCATGTGTAACGGTGTAGTGGGTACCTACAGACAGCAGCAAAAAGAGATTCTAAAATATGTGTACTCCTGATTTTGAATCAATGATAGTTTTGAGTTGTCCTAAGAGCCACACAATTTAACAAATATTTTTGAAAATTCGCTTTTCACCTTGTTAAATTCAATCCAAACATGAAAGTTAGCCAATATTTCTACGTCCATCTGGTGCGATTAAACGCTTTTTGGAGGCTCGTCATTACATTGCAAATGGCATAGGACTCTATGGACTACTACTACTACTACTACTACTAATACTACTACTACTACTCTATGGACTCTATTCTTTTTTTTTATGTATGTATTAGTCATGTAAGCTGTTATCCTGTGGTGTACAATAAAGAATATTTCATTCAAAGAATATTTCATTTCATTCATTCATAAATGATCTCAATTTTTTTATAGCACTGCAACAATACTCAGCAAAGTGATGTTGGAAGTGTCTTGATATAGTTATTACTTATTCAGATTATAAATCCCAACTCGTACTGTTATTATAATTACGAAAGTGTGATTGTTTGTTGGGTTTCCTTTCATTCAGGCCACAATAGAGCAGGATTGATGAAAGTTTGTTGGTAGATGTGAGTATTCTAGACATGTAGAGCTATCATGCGCACCACACGAAAATTTTGTCTAACCGGTTTTTTCGTGTAGGTATCTCTTAGAGATTCACGAGTAAATGAGTATGCGCATGATAGCCGTACTGTAGAGTGATATAGGCTTTTATCTCGGAAAGCAAAGAGTTCCCGCGGGATTTTAAAATCTATTCCACGCGGATGAAAAAGCTAACTAGAAAGCTGAGAAGAAAACAAATCCGACGCCGAGTGTACCTACATGCACAAAGATAACAAGGTTAACGGGGCACCCTCTAGGCATACGAATGGTAACAATGGCGGCAAACACGAAAGAATGCTACGTTACGTGGCATTACATAGCATAGCATTATTTTAAACACGTAACTGGAAAGGGGAACAAGTGCGATCCACCCAATTCTCACCCGACTCGAAAGGGTTTTTAACGTTGTGGTAACTAGGATACCAACACTATCTATGCAAGTTAAAATTAAATCCAGTTCGAATTTTACATGAAATCATAGAAAAACTAAACACTGATTCATAATAATATAAACACTACAATGTACATACTGAATGAGCTCAAAGAATAATCAAGAGAAGAAGGATATTAAAGCTTTCATAATATCCACACAAATCCTAGAACGATGCACTATGCGACGGAAATTTAGTCAAAGCGGTGACCCCGTCAACTGTGATGGAGGACTCTCAGAAACTACCAAGAGACCCAAAAACAAAGAGACCCACGACTATTGACGTCACATTACCCCAGTAACCACGACCACTCTGTTAGCAATGAACGATTGAGAAAAAGACAACCACTCTATAAAATAACTCTTTTTCTCAATTATTGATAGTGTCTTAAGTTTGGTCTCTTGTAAATTTGGTTTAAGATCTGATGAAGACCTTCGGTGATGGAGTATAGGACTCTACAACAGAAGGCACTACACTCGTATCAATCATTGTATAAAACAAGTAAGTTATAAATGTTGTTCTAATTTATCCGAAGCAGAAATAGTGTCTTAGCTGCCTAAGCGTTGAAGGCTTAGTGTAAACTACACAAATAAATAGACGCTTGTTAAATTCAACGTTATATTTTGTCATACATTGAGTGATATTTTAAGAGATAAAATCTTAATTTATCTTATATCTTGTATTTTACAATACGTATGCAAATGGAATTCTCTTGAAATTTCCTCCATATAAACGGGTAGTGTTACAAATAGCTGATTAGCTTGTTACAAGTCTTTGGTGAAAGTGTATGAACTAGGACCTGAGTCGGCTATTGTCGATTGTACGACGACGGTCACGCTTGGTTAATTTGAATGCTGACACGACCAGTCTGCCGGTAATAGAATTATCTCTTTAAAAGACATTATGTGTTGACTGTTGATGTACCAGGAAAGTTCTCCCTTCTATGTCCCAACAAAGGCGTGGCGAGTTGATATTTTATCACCGCATGTTGATTATAAACTTAATTGAAAAATGGTGTTATGCAACTGTAGTCACAATTCACAGAGAAATCATTTCTGACCGTCTGTCCTCAGGCGGTAGAACGCTCTACGCTCTTTTCTTTCTTCTGTTACAGAGAGTCGTATCTAGACTCGGGTCGTCGACCTCTATTTTATGACCAAAGTAATTGAATAAATCGCTCTTAATCGTCATAGTTTCCATATAAACCGTTCGATGAATCTTGTGTGAAAAGTTGAGGTATCATCGTAACTGCATCACTTCGATCAATTTGAGGAATTATGAAACACCTGTGTACTATTAGCTATTAATTGGTTAATTTTTATGCTTTAGAAACTTTGAGATGTGTCTACGGATTAACAAGAAACGTTTAGTTTTTAATACAGGTTTTCTGAATGAAAACATGCGAACCATGTGTCTCAAGAACTCGTAGGTAATTTTGATAAGGTGCTTGTAAAAGCTCTAACTTAAAAGACTTGGTCAAGTTATGAGGTTTTGAGAACTTCAATTTAAAAATTGATTGAAAGAAAAATGATACTATTTACCTTCATGTATTAGAGCCTTATTGTTTATGTTGTTTGGATAAACAAATTAGTAGGCGATTTTGTAAAAGCCGAATAAGTGGCAAACGTGTTTTTAACACGTCTTTAAGTAGTATTCAGAAAAATGCTTGCAAACTGTATTTTATAAAACTTAAACTTCACAGGCAGCGTCCATGTATGAGGTGTTGTTACAATTGCAGATGATAAAGGCTACTTGAAATCCCAATTAAATTTCAAAAGTTTAGAACAGACCTGCCAATGGCCATCTGGCTTAATCAATCAACTCAGAAGAACTGAAGAACTACCACGTACTTACTATGAAGTTTTAGTTTTAATATTAAGCATCTCGAAATAATTAACTTCGAGCTCTCGGGCCATTTTATCGGACGTTCTAAATCTAGGTTTTCAATTTATTTGTGTGAGAAATAACTGAACTGTTTACATTGCCAACTTGTAACGGGCGAACAGAGTTATTTAAAGACTGAACAAACAAAACGCGGTAAGGCAAAGGGGTTCTACGAAATTGGTTATTAGTCTGCTAAACTATGAAGGTGTTCACGTTTCATGAGGCGTTCACTTAGAAGAGCATGTTGGAACCTCACTGCTGAAATCGCGCGTTATCGCCGTGACGCGTTATATTCAGGTTGAAATGTCGTGTACAAAGGAACTATCCAAAGAAAATAAATTAAAACCTGGCTCTAAAAAATTAAGTATCTTCTGTCAATGGGGTGGGGTGTCCCAAGGTGTTGGAGTGGCGACCCCGCACCGGGAAACGCAGTGTTGGCAGGCCCCCCCACCAGGTGGACCGACGACATCAAACGAGTCGCAGGGAGCCGCTGGATTCAAGCGGCGCAAGACCGAAGCCTGTGGAAGTCCATGCAGGAGACCTTTGTCCAGCAGTGGACGTTTATAGGTTGATAAAGAAGAAGAAGAAGTCAATGGGGCATCAGTCAGTCAGTATTATTTGATGCAGGATGTTCCACAGTACATACTGCAATGCAGGTATTCGGGAGGCACACTAACACTGTGTTTCACATAACCCTTATATCGTACACACTCGTTCAGTGCGAGTTCATTCGTCGCTCCTCGTATGTTCAGGCTTAAGTGTTGTGAAACTCATTTCACGTATTAAAATCACGATATCTCGAATGTCTCAAGGATGTGAGGGTCATAATCCAGTGGAGCGGACAACTATTGCTTTTTAATTATTTTCCTAACTTTTTTTTACAATTAATGCACTTAGCAAGAATTTTATATTGCGTCACACCTCACTAACACAAAAGGTCACAAGTAGCGTAAATACATATTTTAGCATTCCTACTAATATAATCTTAATATATATATTTCTTGTGTGCGTGTGTATGTCACTGAACTCCTCCTAGACGGCTGGACCAATTTTGATGAAATTTATGTGAGTTCAAGGGGATTCGAGGATGGTTTAGATTCACAATTTGGTCCACTGGAAAATGTTTATTTAACTAATTTTTCATTTATAAGTAGTGGCGGTACGAAGTTCGCTGGGTCAGCTAGTATTATTATAAATGCGAAAGTCTATGAAAGAAAGAAAGTTTGTTTAATGGTTTGTCCTTCAATTGGACGACGGAGCAACAGATATCCGGAATTTTTGCATGGGTATAGTTGAGGACCAGGAGAGTGACCTAAGTAGGTACTTAGGCAACTTGCTAGCACGCAACTCGCAAGTGATTATGACAGTGCTATAATGCAATTGTTTTTGTGATTGTAATTGGTTGAATTTATGGTAGGTTTTCTTGCTGCAACTGTGCATTTTAAGTATAAATTGTGAATTAGCCCTTGTTGCCTCAATCAGAGATTAGAAAGAATAAACTTCTTCAATTAATCTCTGCCTTGGAGTTAGCCATTGAATTTTTCAAATACTGGTGCTACTGCTAGGACTTATATAGGAATAATATTATGCAGTATTAATAAAATACATTTAATTAATTTCGCTAGGTATATCTTAATATGATTACAAGTCGGTACCGTTTTAGGACATGGTTGTGTAGTTTGGTCACGCCCTCGAACCTACCTAAAGATCTGCTGCGCCCATAAAGTGACTTTACAAATCACGTTCTCAGAGATAACGTAGATAACCTTCTAGAGATGTCAATACACAAAGAAGTTATGACCTCAAATTAAGTCTATGTAGCTGTAGATTATACTTAAATTAATTATCTTTAGATGAGACGATGGTTTTAAATTGTAGAAACCTAATGGAGGAAAATATATTTTTATAATTAAGTAAGTAGTACCTTTTAAGACTTTTTCATTGGTTTTTATAGCCCCTGCAACTTGGTTGCCTGGTAGAGATCGCTTCTTGATATGGCCACCAAATGTACCTTTAGATAAATGTTTTTTTAAATTTTATCTTTCACTAGGTTGCAATTGGGTATTCCAAAAGGTTTGCCTGATTGATCTTTCGTCTTCTATATGCTGCAGTCACGCCTAGCTTATAAATATGTAGTTATTTTGGCGTTGCTGTACCAAGGTCATGAAACCGAAAGGCATAACTATAAGTACTTGACTTTCGTGCTCGTTTGTCGAAAGCGAATCCGTACGCCTCCCGTTTTGGAGACAACTTTCTGAGTATATTCGAACCACTTTTTATCCTTTCCCAATCGGAATCTTGATAAACATCAATCGCACAAACTGTTCAGGTCCACTTTCCACAGTTACGTAAGCTTCCGATAATGTTATTGTTGCGGTATCGATAACTATGTTATAACTTACAAAAGAAAGGCTTATTATTTATTAATTAAGGCGTAAAGTTCGGATGTCCGTTTCACCGGCATTGTTGTGACGATGTTGCCAATTACAATTTTGAGATTCTTCGTCGCTTAACATTTTATTTTGACAATTTACTCGATCGATAATGTCGATGGAATTTGTTAATGTTTTATTTTATTTTATTTATTTAGTACCAGTAATATAAAAATAAAAGAAAGATGTAAAGAACGTGCACAAGGACAACAGCTTATCTCTAAGGAAGAGATTTCTTCCAGAAGCCCTCGAATGTGAGAACAGTGAGAATATACAGAGGTAGGTAGGCAGTAGGCACTAAAGATTAATCTATAAAAATTAATAAATGTCCACACACTAACATTACACATTGTATTAAAATACTAATATTATATCTAAACTTAATATTATAAAGAAGAAATATTTTTTGTTTGTTTGTTTGTTTGTTTGTTGTATCCGGAAAACTATCCGGAAAAAGATTTCGACGAATTGAGAACCTACTTACCTATTCCTTTTTAGGGTTCCATACCAAAATGGTAAAAATGGAACCCTTATGGTGAGACTTTCTCCGTCCGTCTGTCCGTCCGTCTGTCACAGTCGATTATTTCAGTAACTATTAAAGCTATCGACATGAAATTTGGCATATTTGTGTATAATAGTGGCCCAAAATCATTGGAATAAAGAAAAATCGAAAATTATTTTTAGTTTTAATAAAAAAAGGGGGAAAATCGGGGGTTAGAAATTTCAAAGTAAAATAACTATATCGAGTGGGGTATCATATGAAAGGCCTTCACTTGTGCATTCTAAAACAGTTTTTCATTTATTTCTATATATAATAGTTTTTGAGTAATCGGCCAAAATGTCGAAAAAAATACCGTTCCCCCCCCCCCATCTCCGAAGTTTACTAATTGAAAAATCTGAAATAATTATGGTCAATAGAAGTTTATGTATATTTTACAGGAAAAATAAAATCAACGCGAAAATTATTTTAGTTTAATTAAAAAAGGGGGAAAATCAGGGGTTTGAAATTTCAAAGTAAGATAACTATACCGAGTGGGGTATCATATGAAAGGCCTTCACTTGTGCATTCTAAAACAGTTTTTTATTTATTTCTATATATAATAGTTTTTGAGTAATCGGCCAAAATGTCGAAAAAAATACCGTTCCCCCCCCCCCCCCCTTATCTCCGAAGTTTACCAATTGAAAAATCTGAAATAATTATGGTCAATAGAAGTTTATGTATATTTTACAGGAAAAATAAAATCAACGCGAAAATTATTTTAGTTTAATTAAAAAAGGGGGAAAATCAGGGGTTTGAAATTTCAAAGTAAGATAACTATACCGAGTGGGTTATCATATGAAAGGCCTTCACTTGTGCATTCTAAAACAGTTTTCTATTTATTTCTATGTATAATAGTTTTTGAGTAATTGGCCAAAATGTCGAAAAAAATACCGTTCCCCCCCCCCCCCTTATCTCCGAAGTTTACCAATTGAAAAATCTGAAATAATTATGGTCAATAGAAGTTTATGTATATTTTACAGGAAAAATAAAATCAACGCGAAAATTATTTTAGTTTAATTAAAAAAGGGGGAAAATCAGGGGTTTGAAATTTCAAAGTAAGATAATTATACCGAGTGGGGTATCATATGAAAGGCCTTTACTTGTGCATTCTAAAACAGTTTTTTATTTATTTCTAGATATAATAGTTTCTGATTAATCGGCCAAAATGTCAAAAAAAAATACCGTTCCCCCCCCCTTATCTCCGAAGTTTACCAATCGAAAAATCTGAAATAATTATGGTCAATAGAGGTTTATGTATATTTTACAGGAAAAATAAATCCAACTCTCTAACTAGCATAGTTTTTTTATATTAACAATAAACCTCTACAAACAAAGTTAACGATAAATAAGCAAATTAATATAATATTTTCGTTTTACTTTTACTTTTGTAGTATGGAACCCTCGGTGCGCGAGTCCGACTCGCACTTGGCCGGCTTTTTTGAAGTTGTTAAAAATAATTCGTTAGATTTCTCAAAAATCTATGATAATGACTTTTAATTACAATAATAATTATTGTTTGGATTGAAGACTTCGTGAGTCTAAAATTACACCGATTTTAATTTTTTTTAATTGATAAAGAATTTAGCTTTTGCTTGATTAGGAGTTTATTAATTAGTTAGGTACGTTTAAAAAACAAAAGCAGCATTGAGTATTGAGTAACATAAAATAAAACCTATTACTCAAGATTGGTGTAATAGTTACGTAGGTATCACTATCAGGGACATTTCGCACTAGCATTTCGGAATAACAATGTAAGGCCGTTTGAGGCATGTGTTAATATGCTACAGTTTTATGTTTGGCACGACACACCAATTCGTATAGGAGATCAGAGCGAACCAATTCATGTTAAACCTTGACACGATAACATTTAATTCAAGCCGGGAATTAGGTATACAGACACGCAGCATGATCGTATCATGATAGATTAGTACATGCACAGTTATCACTTTTCTCTTAAATGATATCTATGTCAGAACAAGTAGGTAGGCAGTTATTAGAGATTGTATATTAAATAATATAAGCAACATGACCTACTCAGCTTGTTTAATAAAATACACATGACTAATGCAGTGCACGAAATATTATTGTAATTTGTATGACTTGAAAATGGATTAATGGATTTTATCTACGAAAATGGATTAATGGATTTTATCTACACTAATGTTATAACATTCTACTTATGTTTCCAATACTTGACTTATAATTACTACTGTTATAGCGCAGATAACAAAACACTCAATTTAAGCAATTTCACATGATGGTATAATATCCACATCGATATCGTAAAATCTCATTATAACATCAGTAAAACGCGACCAATTAACCTGGCGAGCCTTATGTCAAAATCCTCATACAAGTTGTATAAAATTTTGATATTAGGCTGGCTTTTGAAAACAGTTGGGTTATACGTGAAAACTTCGTCGAAACTACTAAACTTACATACACAAAACTCTTTGGTAAGATCTTGTGCCAATGAAATAAAAAACGAACAGCGCGCGCTCGCTCCTGATTGGCCCTACGCGCGCAGCTGCGCTCTCATTGGTTAGATTTTAATGGCGGCAAGTTCACTGTGACAATACACGTACGCGTGTTTCGCAATGTGTTTTGTTTTTAAAATACAAATTAAAAGTTAAAAATGGATAGCGACGATGATATTTGTACGCCTCCGGATATTCTAGAATTGGCAACAAAAGTAACTCATAATCTTTTGCCAGAAAAATCTAGAAAATTATATGAAAAAGAATATAATAACTTTTTGGCATGGAAGATCGAAAAGAAAACTACATCATTTTCTGAAAATGTCATTCTTGCGTATCTCAAAGACCTCTCCGACAAATTCAAGCCATCTTCTATGTGGGCTAAATATTCTATGCTCAAGTCCACACTGAGTATCTACAACAATATTGATATCACGAAGTATTCAAAAGTCATAGCGTTCCTGAAACGCAGTTCAGAAGGACACAAGGAAAAAAAGTCCTTGACGTTTACATCAGGTCAAATAAAGATGTTCCTGGAAGATTCACCAGATATTTTGTATCTTTTTGAAAAGGTAAGTGTATTTTAGTTCTGTTATTTAATCTACCTAGTACTTACGTACTACACACGCAAGTTATCTAGACACTCCGTTTAAGCGCTTTGTGTATAAATTTGGTAGTAGGTACCTACACTTTACTACTTCATAAATCATAGTTTTTGCCTTGGCTATGTACCTCAAGCTTATTATATCGTTTATTGTTACAGGTTGCACTAATCTTCGGCATAATGGGGGCATGCCGAAGGCAAGAGCTATACAACATCCAGTTCGATGAAGTCTCTAACATAGACGACAGTACAATCATGGTGAAAGTTTCGAAAACAAAAACGAAAATAGATCGTTCTTTCGTTGTGACGGGCAACTGCTATGCCGTATGTAAAAAATACATGGAACTTCGACCCACCCCCTGTCGAAACCCTGCCTTTTTCTTGAGCTATAGATCGGGGAAGTGCGTCGATCAAAGAACTGGTATTAATAAATTTGGTGCTCTGGGAAAAACTATAGCAAGTTTTTTGAATCTGCCTAACCCAGCGTTGTACACGGGGCATTGCTTCCGGCGACCCTTCTCATAGATAGCGGTGGTGATTTGACCGCACTGAAACGACACGGGGGGTGGAAGTCTTCTACTGTGGCTGAAAGCTACATTGATGAGTCTTTAATGAATAAAATTCAAGTCTCAAATACGATCTTGAACAGTATAGAAAACAAGACGAATGAAGTAATTATAAATATTCCGACTCCGTCTACGAGCTCTACTGCTTGCCCCGCGGCCGCTACAGCTGCTGGATCAATAATTAACATTAACATTCAAAATTGTACCATCCAAAATTTGAACAATTATTATAAATAAACTATTGTCAGCTTTTACTCTTGTTGTTTGATAAATTGCATTAGTGAAGATAAAGTAGTGTATGCAACTGCATATAACACGGGTATTAAAACACTCGTTACTATTATGAAACTCGCTGCGCTCGTTTCATAAACTCACACTCGTGTTTTATTACCCTTCATTATATGACAGTTGCATAAACTACTATAAAGGGTAGTTAGGTAGGTAAGCCAGGTGATACAGCTAAGTAGGTACCTATAAAGTAAACGGCAAGTCAATAAATATTCGTTTTCAACTTGATCAATAATAATAGGGACTGATTATCTCAATTTTTTCGGCGTAAAAAACAACAATAAATAAAGATTAATTAACAGAATCCGTAAAAGTAGTTAGGTATGAGTTACGTTGTACCTAATTGGAAGTTGGAACTGACACCATTATGAAATCTTCTAAAACAAATGGGACCCAACATTTCCAAATAAATCTGTCTATTTGCTACTCCGTCACGGTCATAGATTCGTTAATAGATAGGTAGTCATTTCTAGACCTTGTTCTTCGTTGTTTATGGCAAATCCAGTTGGCCAACCCCAGCTGATTCGGTCATTCAGATACCGTTATGGCAATATCGAGCTTGCGCGCCAAATTACTCTTAAATCTGATAGTTAAGGTAATAAAAAATGCAAATAAAAGCGATGTGACCTTAAAAAAGCAGCGGCTGTAAAGAAATAAAGGTCATCGGAGTTATACATCGTGCGTGACACAGTTTGCGGATTCACAAAACAAAATGGCGTTGGGTACGTTGGGTGCGAGCCTGCGAGGCTTGTCGATGCTCTGTTTGCAACAATTCGGCAATCCGTGGGAGCACGTGCTGCAAGGTCGAGGTTGCAGATAAACTATAATAATAATTGTGCTCGTTGAGCCGTTCGGACTTCGGTCACATGTTTGGAAATAATTGTACTAAAAGTGGCATGGATTTTTTTTAATATTTTAACTAGGTGTTGCCCTCGCGACTTCGTCCGCGCGGAATTAGGTTCGGGATAAAAGTAACCTGTCACAACAGCCCTATTTTACGTCAACAGGTCTGCAGGTCTGCAGGTCTGCCACAATGTGATACCCATTAAAAATCACGTGGATCCGTTGCTCGATATGACTAACTCGAAAAATTATGGACGTTCATACAAACATTCAACCCTATTTAACCCCTTTGGAGTTTGGGGTAGAATTTTTAAAAACTGTGAAAGACGTACTTCTTTGTTTTTAATCGATAGCCCAAATACAAAGTTTCATATATAGAACTTGAAAAATGACGGACTTTTATACAAACAATCAACCCCTATTTTAACCTTTTAGGGGTAGAATTTTCATAAAATGAAAAATACATACTTCTTTATTTTTAATCAAAAGCCGAAATACCAAGTTTCATAAACATAACTTGTAAAACCGGCCAAGTGCGTGTCGGGCCACGCGCAGTGTAGGGTTCCGTAGTTGAAAGTCTCAAATATTACCGACTAGGCTGGCCTAGGATAGTGCTTTTAGTTTATTTATGAATACTGAATATATTTTGAGTTCCATGGCTTAAATACTATAATAAACTACAAAATATGCAACTTACACTACGTGTAATACCTAGATTAGAAAAAACAGATATAACTCCTTATCTAATATAACCCTACTTAGCCGTGATAGTTTTCCTTTAAAATTCATTATAATTATATACTACTGCTGTGAATTTTTTCTTGTATCCTATATACAACCATTTAGCTGGCAGAGGGGGGGACACTTGACTCTAATAAAATTTAGCACTTTAAAATATCATATTCCACAAACGGATCCCTGAATTGAAAAATGGTGTTCCCACACCTACAATATTTTTGGAAGTCCTATTCAACGACACCCCACACTATGGGATAGACGAGAAAAAAAATTATTTTTCACAATATTATTTCATCACTTTGTCGGCGTGATTGATATTTATACTCTTGTCAAATTACAGATTTCTAGTACCAATATTCTCTGAGATAAACCGCGGACGGACGGACAGACGGACGGACATGGCGAAACTATAAGGGTTCCTTTTTTACTTCGGAACTCTAGAAATGGAGGACTATCATATAAATATTCAACCCCCATTTAACCCCTTTGGGGGAAAATTTTTCAAAAACTGTGAAACACGTACTTTTTAAGGTTCCGTACCCAAAGGGTACCAACGGGACCCTATTACTAAGCCTACGCTGTCCGTCCGTCCGTCCGTCCGTCAGCGGGCTGTATCTCGTAAACCGTAATAGATAGACAGATGAAAATTTCACATATTATGTATTTCTATTGCCGCTATAACAACAAATAATAAAAATTAAATTAAATTAAAAAAATTAAATTAAAATATTTGCATGGGTACATGGAAATATTTTTATCTAATTTTTTTAACGGAACCCTAAAAGAGCGAGGCCTGACTCGCACTTGGCCGATTTTTTGTTTTTAATGTAAAGTTCGAACGCCAAGTTTCATGAGTATAACTTGAAAAGTGACAGACTTTCATACAAAATTTAACCCCCCATTTAACCCCCTTGGGGGTGGAATTTCAAAAATCCTTCCTTAGTATTCGCCTACGTCATAAAAGGAACCTACTGTCAAAATTTCAATTTTCTAACTTCAGTGGTTTAGGCTTAGTCCATTGAAAAGTTACATTTGGGGTTGCGTTTTTTAGAGGACGCAATTTTATATTTTTGATGTGTAGGGAGGGTCAGTGTAAAGCTAAAACCAAGTTTGTGGGGTCGCCACCCTTGTACCACGGCCGCCATCTTGAATAGGGGTTGAAATGGTTTTTACGATATATCTCTTAAACTATTTATCTGATAAAAAAATTATCTACAGTAGTATAATATATGACGTATAGTTAAGAGTACTGAAAAATAGTACTCACTTCGGAGCGCTGTAAAACCTTAGCTATTGACTTAATGAAAAAATGTTGCGTATAAAAGTTGTTCCTCAAAAAACGATCTACAAAAATGGTCTGACATCATTTTTTCGTAAAATGATTAAAAAAAAAGTTATATCGAAAAATATAAATTTTTTCTCGAATTTCTGAACATTTTCGCTTATAACTTTTTTATTTATAGTTCTAGGACAAAAAGTTACTGGATTAAAGTTGTAGAGAATTTAATTTCCAACAAAAAATATTAACAAATTTTTTTAACAGATAAATAGTTTAAGAGATATATCGTAAAACCATATAGTAAAAACCATTTCAACCCCTATTTTCAAGATGGCGGCCGTGGGACAAGGGTGGCGACCCCACAAACTTGGTTTTAGCTTTACACTGACCCCCCCTACACATCAAAAAAAATAAAATTGCGTCCTCTAAAAAACGCAAGGTAAGGCCTAAAAAATGTAACATTTCAATGGACTAGCTGTGCGTTCATAGATCAGTAAGTCAGGACAAGTCTTTTTATACGCTTTTTATTAGCTTCACTTGTATGTTTGTAACAATGTAACTTGTAACCGACTTCTTTGGGCGCGATTTTGACCCACTTTAAACGGCCAGATTTCGTTCAAACTTTGTAGATTTATCGAGGACCGATGACAATACACTAATTTGATAAAAAAACAAAAAATAAATAATAGTTAAAAAAAACTAAAAACACGCTTTTTATAGAAACCAAACTAAAAAATAGAAAATAAATTTTAATAAATTTAAATTAAGAATAGGGTCCAAAAATTTCAATAAATATAAATTAATAATAGTGTAAATAAAAAAAATGTATTTTATTTAAAAAAAAGCGTGGGGTGCTTTTTAAGATATTATCAAAATGATAATCACTCTACTCATATCTGTCAATAAAATATTTATAACTATTGACACCATGCACCCCACGCTATTTTAAAATAAAATACATTTTTTTTATTTACACTATTATTAATTTATATTTATTGAAATTTTTGGACCCTATTCTTAATTTAAATTTATTAAAATTTATTTTCTATTTTTTAGTTTGGTTTTCTATAAAAAGCGTGTTTTTAGTTTTTTTAAACTATTATTTAGTATAGATATTATTTAGTATTAGTTTAGTATAGATTCATTGTTTATCGTTCATGAAAAGATATGTATTACACAAAAAAATAAGTACCAACCTATTTATTTATTATACTGCTATTTTGTTGCGTCGCCATTTTACCGCGCTTTCACAACCATTTATGTTATCTGACCTTACGCACCCGAAAGAGAATCTGTAAATTGTGATTAGCTGAAAACTGTTGTTGGCATATTGTTTTCATTTCATATTACTTTACTTTTTTAATTCCTAAAAAATTGTGTGCGTTTTGCAATTTTAAAATAATATATTCTTCGCTATTATTAAGGCCTTAGTTCATTATAAAATAAGTTTTATTATAGACCTTCGTTTTATTGAGTACCAAGTTTAGTTTTATTATGTATATTATTATACTTATATATTACTTTTGTATGTCTTGATTTGGGGTCCATAAAGATTACAGAAAAAATATTTAAACTCAATAATATGGTTTTCTCAAATTTTCTCGGAAATCGCTTCTTTATTTAAAAAAAATGAAACGTCAATTGGCTCATTGCTGGCGTGGCGCCAGCAATTACGTAACAGGACAATAATGTAAATTGCTGAACAGGTACGAGGTTTTTAAAATGTACACTTTCCTCTATTAGGTGTTTCTCCTCTGTCATTAGGTGTTTTAAATGTGCATTTCTTTCGCTGAGTTATACAATTTAAAAATATAAGAATGATTTTTTTTTAAATGGAACAAAAAGAGCGTGGTTTAATTGGAGGTAAAGAATAGGCTATTTGACTACTTTTAGAAAATCATCTTAAATTGTTAATAATGCTATGCTGAAGCTAACAAAACATATATTTCGGCATAATTGTCATTATTTTTCATAAAAATCGAGAAAGAAATTCAAAAAAATAAATTGCCGCCGAAACGTTCCATTTGCTCTCATGACGTAACAGTTCACATTTCAAACAATGACAATTTTATAATATGTGTTTAGGCCGCGTGTCGCATACTATTTGGTATTTAATAAAATAGTAACGATGAAAAACAGACGAAATTAGCCTATTTCGCCGCACAAACACGTCGAAATGTATTGACAAAATGAGAATTCCATAGGTGGTGTGGACTGTGACGTCATTCGAGATCACGGAACGTTTTCGATGACGTGACCATGGCCAGAATTATAGCAATTTTATTTAATGTTTTCTAATTAAATAAAGCTTTATTTTTTAGTTTTGTCGTATGGAATAATGTTTTTAGATAATAATCTTTTAGGATGACACCAGTTGAAACGATATTTTTATTATAGTCAAATACCCTATTATTGGTGACTGGTGTTTTCTTTTACAATATATTTCTTGTTCTGAAATAAAAATGGATTCGGAATCGGATGAAGAATTAATGGACTTTACACCACCAGATATGGCGGAAGAAGCTAAAATTCTATCAGAAAATCTTTTACCACCAAAATCTAAAGAAAAATATGAAAAGGCTTATGAAGACTTCATTCAATGGAAAACCGGAAAAAAGACAAATTAGTTTTCAGAAAATGTCCTTATGGCCTATTTTAACGAATTGAGTAAAAACAAAAGGCCATCTACATTGTGGTGTGAATACTCAAAGCTAAAAACTACAAAATAAAACAGTGTTTCTTTAATTATTTTTTTGTTGTTTCCTCGCAAATTAGAGAAAAGTACTATATAAGCCTCGGCCGAAATAGCAATTCATGGCCTCGTTTACTTAAAAAGGCCTCGGCTAGCGCCTCGTCCTTTTAAAATCACTTGGAAGTCCTCGGCTTCGCCTCGGCTTCCAATGTTACTCGTCCATAAATTGCTTTATTCCGAGCCTCGACAATAATGTACTATTGTAACACGCAAACATTCCCATTTCACTATAAATGCCACTTGTGTATATAGGCGACTGGTGACTTGGTGAGGCATCGAAATCGCGAAATCTTTGTACCTGCCTACTTTTAAGTTTAATCCGCTTATCTCTGGATTACGTCGATACTGACATTTTACTCAAACTTTCATTCAGTTTAAATGTTTATTACTTTATTAAAATAGTAAGTTTTGCCCGCGGCCGCAGCTGCATCGAAGTTTGTGGTTGATTAATGACCCACACAAATGCCACGCTGTAGCTTTCGATTATTATAATATGAATACGTATGACGTACATATTATTAAACAGCCTATCGTTTTTTAGGGTTTCGTACCCAAAGGATACCAACGGAACTCTATTCCTCCGCTGTCCGTCTGTCCGTCCACGTTTGTCAGGCGTCAGGGGACTGTATCACATGAACCGCAATAGTAATTAAGACTTGAATTTTTCACAGTATGCACTGATATAAATGTAGTATTGCCGCTATAACAACAAAATATGTATAGAAAATAAAGTTAAAAATTAAAGAGGTTCTCCAGTCTCCACTCTCCATACACAAAACTTTTGTTTTGGCTCGATCTTAATAATAGCTGGTGTTACTCGTAAGTCTTATACGATGGACTATCCCTTCGTGTGTGGGTCCGACTCGCACTTGACCGTTTTTTTTTTAAATATACCTATAGACTAGTGCTCGACTGCTCTCCATATAGGTACAAGTTATAGTTAGGTGGAAAAACGTAAGCCGGAAGGGCACATTCCAAAGGAACGAGGGGGTAGAGCGTAAGAATACGTGATTCACTATATAAATGATGTCACTAAACTAATTTTTGAATTTTTTACCATGCCACATTTTTGATATGAATAGCAGACTTTGTTTATTTTAATGAAAACCTTAATTTTATGGTGAAAACTTGCTTAAGTGGTAAGTAAAAGTGAGATTTCATCCATCATATTTTAACCGTTTCCGGTGTACAAATGTTCAGAGTAAAGAACACACTGAAAAATAAAACCACATCCAATTTTGTACTTTAGGTAACTACTTTAGAATAGTGGAAACATCATTGAAATAAGCTCAATGAAAGCTCTCTATCCATTTTTCGCGTGCAGTGCCAGTTTTAAATGTTCGGGAAACGTTTTTGTTAAAACTCTGCTCTATAAATAAGGTGACATCGATTATAGTTATTACGCTAGGCTTATAAAATGAGCACTATATTATACAGCTAGTTGAAGCGTTAGTTACCATTGAAATTATTGCAGAGTACATAGGTTTACAACTGCAACTTTGTATTCATAGTTTTAACCTGCAGCTGATGTTGAAGGAAAATTATACCTAAGTTAAAATAGCTATAAAACCCTCCTTATTTTCGTCAAGGCAATTTTTTTTACAAGTAGATTTAGTACAAGATTTGATAGTTAACTATTGAATAGTAAACTATGTATGACATTACCATCAAAGTAAAATAAACCATAACAGTATGTTAGAGCTCAATTTCGTGTATGTATTCTTATACGTTTACGTAACGAAAACGCTCCAAATTAAAATCGTCTGTATTGAATTTGTGACTTTAAATCGATGCAGTTATGGTTCATTTTACTTTGATGCTAATGTCAAAGTTCAAGATCAAACTAAGTAAAACTCGGACTAACCACACTGATCTTACGACTACGATAATACACGTATTTCCTATTAACTTTAATTATAAGACGTAGGTATGCATAGAAGGTCCAGATTCTAGAGCCACATTGACATACCTAGATATATAGACATAGTCAGACCGAGGCCTTAGGGATTGAAGTGTCCTACCAGACCACAACTTTGAACCAGTTAAAGATTTTCCCATACAAATATTTCTAAGTGATATACCTAGTGTATGCTGTACGCGCTTATATTGGGTATATTTTAAACGCTTGCTATTAATGAAGTGAGAGGTGCGCTGCGTGCAACGAACCCACTTCATAAACGTCTTACGGCGTCTGACGCAACAATCACCTGTGCTTTATAGAACAAAACTTGATTGCTACTGCATTCCACGACCATAAACGGCGTGCTCCGCTTAAAGTATTCACAAGATCTCAATAAACAATGGCCTTTGTTTTATATGAACTGAAAACGCGGAAATTAGATCGATGATCGAGAAAATCAGTATACCTAAATGTAGGCCTTGTGTCACCTTGGACCCGCTTGTCAAAGGTACTTTGCATTTTACCGTTTATTCGTTGGCTCGGAACATAATATTATTATCTATTGCCCGCAAATTCTCCCGCGTGGATTTAAGTTTTTTAAAAGCCTAACCATTTGTTTTCCCGGAAAAGTAGGCTCACTCAAGTAGGTAGGTATATCCACGCAAAAATCAAGGCGAAACGTTTTTCTTTGGTCCGTAATTGAAGAACAAACCAACTAACATACACACGTCTTTCGCATTTATAATATTACTAGATGATGCCCGCGACTTCGTCCGCGTGGATTAAGGTTTTTTAATTCCCGCGGGAACTCCTCCTTCTGGGATAAAATGTAGCCTATGTCACCTATGTGTTAATCCAGGGGTATGAGCTATCACTATTCCAAATTTCAGCCAAATCGGTTCATTCGTTGTGGCGTGAAAGAGTAACAAACATCCATCCTCACAAACTTTCGCATAATATATAATATTGGTAGGATTATACTTACTATTATACCTACTAATATTATTTTTAATATATTATTATAGACTAGCGCTTGACAGCGATCACACGGCACGTCTGTTGGCAAGTGAAGATGGAGCACGCTCTTCTAGAAGATGCATATAATTACTCTTGATATAATGGTAGTTATATTGGAAAAACGGAAGCCGCAAGGGCTTTCCAAAGCTAGGGCTACCTAGGTACATAATATAGCCCAGGATATGAAGTTATCTATTTTTTGGTGCCTCTACTAGGTCCTAAATACCTCTTCTCCGTTAAATTGTGAAAGGCCAAAATACCAAACGAAAATAACGTTGTCAATGTGATTTGCGATGGGAAAAATTATCGTAATTTCAAACTACGTGAATAAAGAAATTAACACTTTCCCACGGTCGATTTCATCAGTAGTTTAGGTAATATCAATCGTTTTGTACTGGAATTTATAAAACTTATATGTTTTTTGTGACTAAAATTTACTTACAGTAAAAAATATATTATATCCTGGTTTTAAAATCGTCATATCCATTAACATATTTTCATTAATTAGTGTAAGTATAACGGATGAGATTAAGACTTAACTTAAGCACATAGCTTACTAAAATAAACTTAGACTAACTAGTGGTTCGCCCCGAACTGAGACCTCGCGGTATCCCATAATTCCCATAAGGTAGTTTTAACTATATTATATTGTAATTAAAACGCGCCGAATCTGATGACGTCAATCGTCATCTGCTTTCGTGGATGGGATGCGTATTAACAATATTAAAGACAGCGTCATCTATTAACAGTATAGTGAAGTTTTGTTAAAAACATTGATGCCCATTAAAACTTAAATAATTTCGTTTCTTTATAATATTTATCTAATCTTAATATTTGTTGTTCAAGTACAGAATATAACTCAAATTATGTGTAAGTTTCAATTTTTAAAATAAAGTGGTTTTAGAGATCTAGCCTCGAATAAAATCTCCACTTTGAAAGCCCACCATTTCGTCAATTTTAGGAAAAAAAATAAAAAAAAAAAATACTTTTGTAGTCTGTTCCAAATTATCTTTAAAATGAGGTACTGCAACCCTATGAAATACAAAAAAATTTATTTTACTTCGCATTCGCTTCTATGAGAGCCCCCCTGAAATAAAGATTTTTATAACTTTGTAAGCCATTTTCGGCTGGAGGCCATCGGTTTACATATCATATCTAAAATTGAAGTAATTACGTTCAGTAATTCAGAAGTTATAAGGCTCTGACAGACGGACGGACGGACGGACGGACGGACGGACAAGTGCAAATTCACTCAAGTAAACTCAGAGACCTTCGCTTCGCTCAGTCGATAATAATAAAATTATATGTAGACATGCTTAATTATTGTGTTTTATGCTTCGAAGTCTGAAGCGCACTGTACGAGTATGTTCCAATCACCATAAACATCACCATCGTCATCTCAAACCATAGGCGGCGCACTGCTGATCTCCTCTCAGAATGCTGAAACGCTGGCCAAGCGCGGATTGGCAGACTTCACACACCTTTGAGAACATTAGGGAGAAAATTCAAGCATGCAAGCTATCAAGCAGGTTTCCTCACCCCGATGGTTTCCCTCACCGTTAGCTCACAATATAAGTGTTATATAAATAAAATGATTGCAATGTACTCTTGCAGAATGTTAACCAATAAGGCAAATACAATATCTCTTTTATGACCTTTAAATTTTGGCCTCGATCTGTGTTAATGTTGCAGAGAGGCAAAAATAAACTGTCATACTGAAAAAGTGAAGCACCGACCACCGATCATAAATATTGGAGAACATATTATTATTTATCACTACATAATATAATATTATTATATAGTCCCCGCCGCGTCCGTCTGTCTGTATGTCTGGCTGTTCGGGATAAACTCAAAAACTACTGAACGGATTTTCATGCAGTTTTCACCAGTAGATAGGGTGATTCATGAGGAAGGTTTAAGTGTATAATTTTTTAAGGTTTTGTGTAAATTGGTTAAAATATGACGATAATTGTTGACAATGTCGGAAAAATTTAAGCAACCTCTGGGAGCTTTCATCGAAAACGCTGCCTAATCCCTTTGAGATATAACAAAACAATATGTGGTGGTAGCATGGTGGGATAAATCTACAGAATACTATACCCATTTTAGCTTCTAAAAAAATGATCACGTACTACTATGCGGTAATTGGAAATCTACTGAAAATTTCTTCACAGAAAACTCAATAACTTTATCTACGTAAGCCGGGACTCGAACCCAGGGACTCATGAATCCATGGTTCATAGCCAAACAAGCTACAAACTTACTAGACCAACAAGGCAGTTCAAGCAAGGTATTAACATGAAGAGAATTGTAGGCCTGAGGGAGATCGCAGAGTGCTGTACAAATATTTTCGCTAAACGCACAAAAAGGTACTTGCACGTCAGAGTAAGTAACTACAAAATCGTGATCCTGAATTTGAGATGTCTTAAGAGGAGTTTAACTCGAGCGCGCCCCATACAAACGAAGTTTCATCAATTGGTTTGGTCCTTGTTGCTAACTTTGTATACGCCTTTGTATCGGAATGTTAAATCACTTGGCTTTGACGCTAGGATGGTAATTAGCCGCGGCCAAAGCCTCTCACCAGAACAGACCCAGACAATTCAGAAATTATAAATTCCCAAATTGCCCTCGCCAGGAATCGATCCTGAGACATCCCACTTATAAGATCACCATTGTGCCAGGGAGGTATGTTACCTTTCTGCGACAAAATAATCGCAGTATAAAAAAACTTAATGCACGCTGCCTTATGACAAGACAAAGTGATCATTACTCAAAACAATTCAAGTGCAATGTGAATAATATCTCTTTTGAACGTCATCGCGGCAAGCATGCCAACCCATTGTTTTGACTTCGCCGCATTTGGACCGTAGCGAATTGAGCAGCTGAACGAATATGTGGTGACGGACCGACATAAACTGACCAAGGTTAGGTATTCCTTCTTTTATGGCCTCGCGTCCGAGGAACTATAGGCCGTAAAGTGAAAAAACCTAATTTTGTCTATATGAGCGAAAAACGTGGAAAGTGATGTCCCTAGGAAATTTAAGTGTGTAAGTAAGTAGATTTTCATAACGTTTTTCAGGCTTGCATAACTTGTAAAATGCAGTACACAGTTAGGACTTAAGAGCGTCTAATCGTGTATTATGTTTCCGTATGTAAGTTATTATGAACTTATTATTATCTATTATTACCGAAAATTATGAAAATTTAATTAAACTTGTGTAATAATATTATAGTCTCTGTTTCTGAAGGTAAGGTAGGTATAAAATGATAAAATTACGAAATTAAGACAGATCGATAGAGTAAAACATCACATTTCGCAAGCCTTTCAAGTTTCGCATAGTATATATACTTTATATCTAACATTTGACCAATTGGGTGTATTTTTTTTATTCCATGACAAGCTAGTCCTTGACTGCGATCTCACCTGATGTTCATGTAGTCAAAATGTTGATATTCATTATTTAAAATCGAAAATGTAATATCCTTGCGGAGGAGTTGTGAAATTTATCTTACCATCGAATGGTGTTTCAAAATTAATTGGACTTAACTGTTTTAAAACGTCAAAACATTTTCTTATCGCGAGAATCAAAGGTAGGTATGTCAGTACATAATATTAGCAACTTGATTGACAAAACATTTATTTCATTTCTAGCACGTAGGTGGACACAATG
This sequence comes from Oeneis ivallda, assembly GCA_029955525.1. Classification (NCBI taxonomy): domain Eukaryota; kingdom Metazoa; phylum Arthropoda; class Insecta; order Lepidoptera; family Nymphalidae; genus Oeneis; species Oeneis ivallda. The sequence continues at coordinate 12,055,145 of JARPMR010000016.1, read as the reverse complement.
ATTTGGTCTTCACTATAGGACATGAGTAGTGAAGTTATCTAGAAAGTTTTCTAGTAAATCTCTTGATAAATAATATTAATGAACTATATTTTAACATTCATCAGGCATTGCATTTATAAAGTTTAAAAACTAGTGTGAATGTAAAGCTAAAATATGTTTTAAATTAATTGTTTTATTGAGCGACCTATACATTACGAACAGTTACTGAGATCACCTCAGATTATTAAATTCTGCTTGCTGTCTTTGATTGTTGATCTTTTGAATACTTTTTTTTAAGTTAAATTTTTGACTAAGTCATATACACAGCCAGCTTATTATAATAAAAGTGATTATGATGATAGCTTCAATAGCTCAATGGTTTACGGACTGGCATTCGAAATGTTGTACGCTATCAAATTCATTGCAATCCTTAGGATTAGTACTGAACCGTATCGTAGATATATATAGATCAAGTAGCTGATAACTATACCCACAATTACGTGATATGTCTGTGATGACTTAAGTTTTCAAGTTTCGTGGGAACTCGTGGGAATTTATCGTATGTCCGACTTCAGGATGTAAGCTATTACTACGTTAAATTGGGTAGTCGATTGCGATTTGCGGAATAGCTTCATCAATCATTACTGCAGTCTCAATGGTGGTGATTGGGTGTATTTTTGGCGTTCTTGCTGCAGCAATGCATTTTGACCAATAGCGGCCAATCAGCGCTGGTTGCGACATTGAATTATTATGTACTAAAGCACGGTTCCGACTTGAGTTTAATTATCACACTGTAGCAATATGTGATGTAGCATTTTTAGGTAATCTCGGGGGTTCTTTGTTTGAGCCGTGAAAAGGTAACATAAAATAGGGACACTATCGTGATGTAAACAGTATTTAATTGGTAAGTATAGGATATTTTGGTAACCATATTATTAAGACAGCAAAAATTCAAAAATCCTTCCGAACTTTACCAAAATCTAAAGGGCAAAGTAATTTAGTATTATTTATAGTAGAGATAGTGTTTGTTAATGACCAATAACACAACAAAGGTGCTCCCTTTTGTGTCGCAGTGACCCAAACTGATTAAACCAGATAAGATGGTAGGAAATAAACGAACAGGCGGAGCGCGAACCGGCCTGGGTGGTCTGCGATAATATTATACGAGTATGTAACCATTTTACGATCTCACGCAGTCTTCTGCGATGTATCAAATGGGAGGAAATCATGCTTAATGATTTTGCCCGGGCGAAATACATGTTTTTGTTAACTGTTCAAGAGGATATTAGCATTATTTTATCCGTGCAAGTATGGGGTTTGTGTGTAATGGTCCAGGAGCCGGTATAGTTCTTGCAATTCACGAGGGCGACTGACTTATGGTTGTGTGTGTGTCGTATCTGTATAAGTGTGAGCGAGCGCAATGCTCGCGCCTGCCCGCTCCCACCTAGGTTTTGACAGGCACGCACACTTATGCAATGTGCATGTATACGAAGTAACCACGAGTAAAGCTCACTCGCCTTCGTGAATTGCAAAAACTGTAACACTGAAAGCCTCGTCATGCGGATCGAATTTTTTTTCATGTTTAAATTCGAGTTTGTTAGAAATTATACGAATAAAATAAGTGACAAAAATTGTAAAATGCGCTTTTTTCAAAATTTTAAGTATAACTATCATCTCAGACCAAATTATTGCTTCGCGAAAATGAAAAAAAAAATCATACGTTAAAAATTAAAATAGGTACTGTCTACAAGAGTCGGGAATAAAAAGAGGATGCCCATTTTTTGGGTTTTATAAAAAACTGTGCGATGTGTTAAAATGAATGATGAAAACAAGGAATTTATTCATTGCAAGTTGCAACCTAATAACAAAAAAAAAATACAGGTACAGGTGATGATAAAAATTATACAGGCAACCCTAACTTCTACTTCAAAATTTGATGAGAGTTCTCCGTAAGTTGTATAATTCACGGTGTATTCACGTGTGTGACTGAGAACGACTCCATACTGTCTCTGAGAAAGTGTACATACGAGTACATACGAGTATGAAACCAGTCTTGTTTGCATAATTTCTGGCCATTCATCACGTATTCTAGCTAAGTTATCACACAGTGGGTGGTAGTGTTTTATATCATTTTAAAATACGTATCTATTTATTACGACGTCTTGCGAACTCCAAATAAGGGCCCATATACTGTCATGTAGGCTTGCGAACAACAAAAACTTAGATCCGGGATTTTCTAGTTCAACATCGCATGTGACTCGCGTAGCTTTTTCAGTCCGAGTGGAGGATTCGACTGTAATAAAGTGGAGGATTCGAGTGTAATAATAGGTACATTACATTACATAATATACTTGGTAGGTATATTATGTAGTGTGATGTACCTATTATCGAATCGCTCGAATCCTTCACTCGGACTGAAAAAGACTGTCGGCCTTATAATTCTATGCTCTCGGCTTTTTCAGTCCGAGCCTTCAGTTCAATCGCCACCCGTTTTACTATATCAGGAGGCGAGAACGGAATATAAGTCATGTTCAGCATGGTTAATACTCTTTAAAAATCACCCAAATGCACTTTTAAAGATGCATTTATAATCTTATTTTATGGAGACGTACCTACAAGTACAAGGCTGGTCGATCCCTATCACGGTAAGTAAAAGTAAATAAAGATGTTCAGTGTTCATTGAAAAGGTTAACTTGTGAATGGCGCTGTTATTTTTGCCGGCCTTTAACATTTGTTATCGTTGTATTTTATCTGGCTGACCTAGTTGTAATGTCATAAATAATTGCAGGTAGAACCTACCCAAGTAATCCTGTTATCAATGTTTGTTTACGTCACTTTGCCGGAAATCCATGTTACCTACCTGAATGATTACTGAAATTCACCTGCAAACATACCAAGTAATATTATGTATCTAGACTAAATCTGAAGATTGTGTGATGGTTGATAGGGCTAATTTTCATGATAGTCAACGAATTCAACTTTTGAATAAGTAGCACCAGTTCTGAGTATTCAATGCCGTCTTTGGTAAACCACCACCACACCGGAAAATTAATGTCTGGAATCCTTAACACTTTCATGCGAGCATATCAAAAATGTAGCTTGTGCGATTTCGCACATCTTTTAACAAACGGGAGCGGCGTTGAGTGACGTTTTGCTAATCTAATATCTTTAAACGAGCAATGCTTGTATATATATATAATCTGGATCTCGGAAACGGCTCCAACGATTTTCATAAATTTTTGCATGTAGGGGGTTTCGGGGGCGATAAATCGATCTAGCTAGATTTAATTTTTAGAAAAGGTCGTTTTATCCGTGTTTTCAGGCAATGAATAACCCCTTACAATATAATTAGAATACGAAGGTAAATTTCGCCGTTAACTATAAATTCCCGATAGCTCAGTTAGAAAGTAGGGCGGTCCCGAAACTAGGAGACCCCGGTTCGAGTCCAGACAATTTTTTTTCCCTATGAATTTTATTATTTTTTTTTTAAATATATTATTTCCAAAAAACACGATTTAGGTACCATAAAAAAAAAAAAACAAAAAACCGAGCATAGCTCGGTCACCCAGATATTAGCTAGTAAAATGAGTTATGTATTATTGCACTGACCTTACAAAGTGACGTATAGTGACGTCGCAAACAGTACTAGAACGGAGAGCCATCAAAGATGCCAAAAAATCGGTCTCTAAAAAATTCTAGTGCTACTAGAATTTTTTAGAGAGTTCGCTTTGTCGTGGCACAGCAAAGCAACCCTGCTCTTAGCTATTAGTATGGCCAGACGCCGCACCACAACGTTGTGCTCAATAAACTAAGTTTGCGTTGGACGTGATAATACGTTGTGCCTCAGCATCCCTGCCAATATGTTACGTTGCTTGCATCATGCATGAACGTGTCATCAATAGCTATGAAATAGAAAAGAATCTTCTCGTTCTCGATAAATAATATGTTTTTCCAACCATTTGCCTCTGAAACGGTAATATGCGTTATTTTTTTACATACCAAATCATTTTCCTCTGTCTTTTATTCTCGGGATCAAGATATTCAAAAGATTCGATTTGTTCATAAAAGTCGCAAGCAGGAACGATGCCGATGCTTTAAGCTAATATGCGAATATGAGCCAGTTCTAATAATATAGTCCTGTGGTGAAGCTATTACATTTCACATAGACAAAAAGAAGAGCAGACAGTTACGTGATGTCGCACCGAGACCTGTCCGGAATCTCGACACACTCGTAATATGCTGTCCTTTTCGGTATGCTCTGAGGTTTATTATTATCTCGGAATGAGTAGGTATGAGTAGCGAGCGAGGTGTGTGGCCGAGCTTGCAAACAGGTTTATAGTCAACAGACGATTCAATTTTGTTGGCGCCGACATGGTTGGTTGGTTAGACAAAAATATAATATATTTATCTACAACTGTTGTTTAACTGTAATAACTACAGACATGACTGAAATCATAAAAAAGCTATTAAGCTGTGTTTCAGATAAATCCCGGGTCAAAAGAGGTCTGAAACAGCTACATTGACAGTCGCAAAATCTTCAATTTTCGAAGTAATGTTATATTATATAATACACGTCCTTTATGTTAGGTTTCACTGCTCAATCGATCTCAAAGAAATTTCGCAGTAGAGCCTACTATTTGGCACAAAATGTAGCTCATATTCTGGAGATAGACTTGATTTTTTTTATCGTGGAAAAGTATAAATTAAGCCCACAAGAAATTAGAAATCAGTGAAAAAGACATTTAAATGCATAGGCAGACGTCTGATGAATTACTCAAAAACGTTTAGGTATATAAATCTAAACAAAAGATCAAATGAAAAGGTACCGACATATCATCTATCCGACCACGTTTGGTGCTCGTTACCAACAAAATTAGCCCGTCTATAACAAGCAGAACTCTCGGCAGCTTTGCCCCTCGTCTTCATAAAAACCATTCAAAATTTAATGACAGGCTGTTACAACAAGCAGAGCAAGTCACAGTTCTTTATATCGCTCAATAGAAATCTCACTTTCCATAGCATAGTGACATAGTGATACAATCACCGCGGGTATTACGTGTGTTGCGACTTGCGAGATGCATATCGTAACATGACCGTAACTTACTCGTATAAAAATATCTGGTCGGACATTTTAGTTGCTAGTGCCATAGCTCCATGGTAGCTCCATAATGGTATGAGTAACAGTCACAGGGCATGGGCCACAGAGTCAATGGTCGTAACGGTCCCATGCGTTTTGTCGAGCTTTGTACTTATTATTATAAACGTGACAACACTTTTGTAGGTAATACGTACCTCTTCGTTATAATTATTTACACAGGGATGTAATATAATCTATTTATTATCAACTAGCTTTTGATCGCGACTCCACCCGCGTGAAGTTAGGATTTTAAAAATCCCTCTGTTTTTTTGTGCTAGCATGTAGCTCTTGTCTCTCAAAAAAACCTCAACTATGAATGCAGTCCATGTAGAAATCACGTCGATCCGTTGCCCGATGCTGCATGATTGAAGGACAAACCAGCAAACAAAAAGACTTTTGTATTTATAATTTAAGTAAGAAAGGATAGGATAACAAGGAACAAGGATAAAAGTTTAAAAAGTGTAATACGACTAGAAAAATTGGATGTTACGAGTATTTTTATTGCATTCGTATCTAATGTAGTCTATGTCACCCGGACCATTACGAATCAACTCATTAGTTTATTTGCTACGGTGGAACATTCGTAAATCGTCACATACATACAACCATAGACTGCTAAAATCATAACCCTTTCTTTTGGCTTTGCCGTAGTCGAGTAAAATTAAATGGAAGAATACACCAATAATAATTCATTCAAACATTGTGGGACTTCTGCAAGAGATAATGACTGTCTTTCACCTGCGTTTGGAAATTAATCTGATGAAGTGTAATCAAAAGCTTCCCATTAGCTACATACCTAGCTGCCAATTAGAGTTCAACACGTTCTGAGCTTTGAAGGTAACTTAAATAAATTCAAATAAGCAACATCAGTTTGAAGTCCTTTACGATTTCAATTTCCTGCTCTGCCGTCATCACATCTGCTCCCTTTTTTGCTATATCCATGTGTTGGTATTCTAAATTAGTCGATGCGGTGGTTTTAAATGTTTGCTATGTACATTAACCTACATTTTAATGTGCCAATTGCCTTCCCACTACATCAAAACTCAAGATGTAGATTGCAGAGTGTAGGCAGGTATGACTGGTTGAGAAACTATTTATTAAACATGCAGTTTTTCTAAAAGAGCGACCGTCCAATTTCTTTCTAAATATTTTTTCTCCCAGGTTTACTTATGAGTACCATGCGATTGTGTAAGGAAATCGTATTCATTCGCCAGCTTCAGACTAGGTATGATTGTTTTTGCAGTTCCGTATGAAACAATGACCATAACCTATATGTAGGTATATCTTTTTCATTACTTTTCACTAGTGATAGTTATTTGTAGTGTTTGTTTGTTGGTTTTTCGGTTTGTTCTTCAATCACGCTGCAACAGAGCTTCGGATCCACGTGATTTTTTGCATCGGTATAGTCAATTATACCGATACCGGTCATAATATACAACTAGATAGGAATTAGGATACAAAATACCGGTCAGTTGTGGACCTGGAACACTATCCAGGCCCTCAACTATACAAAGGCTACTTTTTATCCCAGAAAATCATAGGTTTCCCGCGGGATGTTAAAAACAAAATCCACGCGGACGCAGTCGCAGGCATCAGCTAGTAAAGCATAAATAGAAAGTTACTAGTGATTATTGGTAACTAGTCATAATATTATGAAAATATGCTATCTGAGGATATTCCATAGTGAACGTACTGCTGTTGAAACACCTCATTGACATTTGCGGTATTCAGTTATTAATACTTGTTCAAAGTAATTGTACACCATTCAGAATACACTCGAGATAGATGGGAGCGACAGAAACGCAAATTCTCCTATGATGTTCTTTAAACATTCCTTCGCTGCAAATGCGCAATACTTGAACTCTGTAGTGCGCAAAGGTACCTATAATCACAGATATGTTTTATTACTAGAGTATGAAATGTGCCTACACGAACGGTCTCAACCTGAACGGCGTGGGAAGGGTATATGATATAATAGCTGCTGGGCTGATTCACTGACTCTCCTGTAAAATTTTGTATGAATTTTTTTTTTTCACCAATGATTTCGTATAGAGGACAAAAATTCAGTCGGAGGAAAAATATTAAGAGAGCTGATGATTGAGGATTTCGGAGGCGGGTTTGGAGCACGGCCAGGGTATTGAAAATAGGTGGGGTGTGCTCGAACAAAAGTCACTCAAAACCTCATACAATTGGCAGTGAGTTGAAAAAAAATCAAAAATGGCGGATTCAAGATGGCGGCCATACAAATTTCGTCGGTGTCTATCTCGGAGAGTATAAAAGATAGAAGAGTGGTTTCGTGGCAAAAGATGATCAAGACCCGAAGGTCTACTTGATGAATAGAAAAATACAAGATGGCGGATTTTTTTAACCATACATGTACCTACTATGCAAGACATTGAAATGGTTCCTTTTCAAAATATGTTTTTATAGAATTCTCATTCTGACAAATGATTCAGTGAAAAAATATGGAGAGAGCTGATGATTGAGGTGTTCGGAGGCGGGTGAGGAGCTCGGCCAGGGTATTGAAGATAGGTGGGAAGTGCTCGAACAAAAGTCACTTGAAACCTCATCCAATTGGCAATGAGCAAAATCCAAAATGGCGGGTTCAAGATGGCGGCTATACAAACATAGGTGTCTATCTCGGAGAATATAAAAGATGAAAGAGTGGTTTTTTGCCAACTTGATGAGCAGAAAAACCGCAATCAGCTTTAGCGGGCCGCGGACCCACGCGCCCTACTAGTTATGTCTAAACTTACCTACATAAATCTGAAATTCTAATTATTTATTAATATTCATTATGTGCCCATATTTATTGTTTAAACTAAGTAAGTAGCACAATTATGTAAATTATATCCAAAATACGGATAAGATCTGTTGCTCTAAGGCTATATATACCTCGATGCCTACAATAATAAAGTAAAGAATGGCGTTCCTGTGCTCGTCACGTGTAGCTGTGGGTCCGAGATGAAAGTGGCAGCGTGGGTAGCCCATTGATAAACTCTTTTGAACGGCCGTGAGAATTGTGACTTCTTTTATGAAGAAGTGTATCCGTATTGTATGCGCTTCAACATACTTGCTACTTGGATCAATTACGAAATTTTTTTCATTATGTTTAGCATTATTTGTATTTTATTGACGTATTATTCGGGAGGTTGCGGGCACGCATCTTTGGCTTTTCGGAGCTATGTGCCTTATCACATGTTTCCATACTGAAGGAAAACATCGTGAGGAAACCTGCACGCCTGAGAGTTCTCCGTAATATCCTCAAAAGTGTGTGAAGTCTGCCAATTTGCATTAAGCCAGCGTGGTGGACTATGGCCTATATATACCCCCTCTCTGAGAGGAGATCTGCGCTCAATAGTCAGTCGTTAGGAAGCTGCAAGGGAACAGACAGACACAAAGATACAAGGATACAAGACACACAGATACACAGATATACAGATACACACGACAAATTTTATAACACCCCTCTTTTTGCGTCCGGGGTTTATAAATTTCTCAGCCAGAATCCTAAAAAGATTTATTTATCTGAGAAGATTTTCGTAAGCGATGGGCTTTGATTTGGTTTTTCATTTGTTTGTACGTACTCCATACATTTTTTTGTGGATTTTTATTTTATGTTCGTGCATCCATTCGTCTAAACTCTAGGACTACTTGCCTATATATTTCCATTGTGTGTAAATCGTAAAGAAACAGTAAGTAAATAAAAGAAAGAATTCTTTCTTTCCATGGAATATTTATGGTGACTAAAAGCCGTTGTGCGGTTAGTGGTATGCGCAAGAGCTCATCACGCATGCGCGGGCGCGCCGTGCTCTTGACCCTCGATTGTGAATCATTGCGTGACGTGCGCTTAGCTTTAGATAATAATTATGTGAGAAGACGAATAGTAAAGCTATAAATATTCATACGGTATTAAATAATTGGATAATATTTATCACTTAAAATCCCGTGGATCTAGTGTAATTGTTATGGTTCCAACGGGACCCTATCTATTACTAAGCCTCCACTGTACGTCCATCCGTCCGTCGCGTCCGTCTGTCAGCGGTCTGTATCTCATGAACCTTAATATGTAGGTACCTACTTGAAATTTTCCCAGAATGTGTATTTCTATTGACACGCACTATGGGTTTTGCTTCCTCGTTCCTAATAGGTACGTACCTACCGCCAAAATTTGGAATGCTGCAACTATTATTTGCGAACCTGTGAATAGGCGTCTTCTAGCAAGCGCGCAAGGTGTGATTGCAGTCAAGCCCTACACTAGCGGCACGCTATGATGGCCGGTTTGACACATTACAATAGTGATGTGGAATGTCAATTTATTCTCGAACAAAAAACAATTAAGTTTTGTTTTTGTACCTGATTAAATAGGTTTAATAAAACAAAAATGTATATGTTTATTTAATTTATTTGAACGAACTGAATATTTGAATGAAAATGAATATACATACTTTATATGCACACAAGAAACATATGAATACAAAAGATACCAAAAAAGGTGCCACAAAAGGCCATAATTAATCAGATTCGTCCATACTACTATTTTCACTGTCGTCACTGCTATCATCACCTACATTAATAATTATATGTTCGTTTTCTATAATATTATCTATTTTCACATCTCTTTCATAATCTTCCCTTATTAATTTAACAGTTCTATTCACAACCTTTTCCCAGTCTCCTTTAGTCACATGTTCACAAGCTTCTTCTAATAATTTTAGCATTTTTTTTTGTGGTAAATGGGGGTTCTGTATTATGTCTTGCAGCATATCCCTTAATTTGAGCCCACACCAACTCAATCGCATTATACTCACAATGGTAAGGCGGTAACCGTATAACTCTGTGCCCATGTTCTAATGCTATTTCGTCAATGACGTATCGGATCTTGGTTGGTTTGTTTTCTTTTAAAAGACGTACTAATTCCGCTTTTAACATATTCATGTTTGCATCTACGCCATTTTTACGAAGCCATGCGACGATATCAGCTTTCTTTTGGGATTGGGCAGGTGGCTTGTCAATTTGCATCGAGTGGTATGGGGCGTTGTCCATAATTATAATAGATGGTTCAGGGAGGCTACACAACATTGAGGTAAACCATTCAGTAAACTTTTCTCCATTCATGTCTTCATGATAGTCTCCAGTGGTTTTTGACGCAAAAGCCATGAGAGAACCTTCGACAAACCCGCTGATGGTTCCGGCGTGACAAATTATAAGTCGCGATCCTTTTCCTACAGGAACTTTGGAAGTAGACGCTGCTGTGTCATCGTTCCAAGAACGGCCTACAGTATGGTTAGCATTAAGCCATGTTTCATCCAAGAACACAACATTTTGCCAATTTTTGATTTCTTTCACTTGCCGTAAAAAAGTATACCTTGCCATCGCTATATCAAATCTTTCCATCAATATTTTGCGTTTGTTACATTTTTTGTATCGAAATCCAATGGTCTTCAAAATCTTCGTTAAAGAACTTTCCCCACCGAAGAATAATCCAGCTTCCTTCAGTGAATGCACCAACTTTTTTCTTGTTGGATACTCCTTCTGTAAATAGTAGCCGTAAACATGTCTTCGGATAGCATCGGCATCAAAGCTATCGATGCCTACGACTGGTTTTGCTCGTTTTCTCTTTTTTGGTGTGTGAAGTTTATTTTCTTCTGTGCCAGTCTCGCCATATTTTTTTTTAGTTATCTGTCTAACAGTTCGTTGTCCAATATTAAGCGCATCAGCTACGCGTTCAACCACTGACGTTATAGGTAAAATTGGCCCTCCATTTTGAGCTTCACGATCGAAATAGTTACGAAGGCGTATTACGAACTCACGTGTCTGACTATTTAGAACAGTTCTCTGCGTACGTTCGGTCATATCGACGAAATCCACAACAAAGGGCTTGAACAGAGTCCAAATTAACGAGCAAGGGTCAACAGTAATGCAGTATCAATATTTGAAATCCAAAGCCAGGTCAAAACTATATCACAATCGCATTGCACTGACAGTTTATACTTTTCGAAGCAACGTCAATTCGAAACTGCTTTGTTTTGCATTGAGCATTGACGCGAGTTTGCCGGAGGTAGTAGTTGTGCTAGCCAGCGATCCTATGTGACGATCGTATTAGATTCCATTTTTAAAAATTTTCAATTTAGAAAACCAAATGCCGAGTTGTGGTATATATCATATAAAAATAAAAATTTTACCTTTTGTATGAAACAGCTGATATTTTTTTGCGATTTCAGAGGTTTGTCCACATAGTGAAAATTGTTCATATTCACAAGTACATTCACCCCTTAAATGGTGCAAACTGATTTTTCTACACTTGTATACATTTTAGAAATCAATTTAATAAATAAATTTTGAGTCCTAAACCTAAAACTACATTCGATAAAATTTATGAATCTCTGCACATCACTATCGTCAATAAAGTAATACAATTATTTCCTTCAAAGTCGTTATCAATTAATACGGAACTTTATGAGCGGACAAACGTCAAACCGGCCATCATAGCGTGCCGCTAGTGTAGTCTATGATTACATTACTTCAAAAAAAAAAAGTCTAAAACGTAACGCACACCTACAGAATTGATCAGAGTTGAGACGCAGCATCTTTTCAATAACTACTTAGGTAATTTTATTGAAAAGCTACGATCCTCAAAAAGAGCGGGTTCTAAGACTATTTAAAAATAAATTAGCCAGCGACTTATATTTTCAACGACGCGGATTTATTACGAAATTATTTTCCAATTAAACCTTAATTACACCACGTTTGATTATGAACCGTGTTAAATAATAAAAGTGCTCATAAAACGCCGTAAAAGAAAGTTAAACTTGGAGGTGTTTGATTTAAAGCCCCTTCGCGTGAAGGTTTAGGAGATTTATTGCCCCCATAGACACACGTACACTCTAATGTGATAGCAGACACGACATTTTACATTATAATAGTAAGTAGTTAAGTTTGTCTGTGCGTGCAATATAAGTATGATGTAGGTATACTTGATTATTTCAAAATTAAAGGTAATTTTTCCGCTCTGCCTTCGTAGGGCCGAGTTAACGAAGACAATTATAGGCTGGAATAAATATGAAAACGTGGGTGAACAATCAATGTGATAATCGCAATCACCTTTGGTTGGCTGGTACCTATACTCTAGCATAATATTGGTTAAAATGCATTAATGTAGCAAGAGCGCCATCAACATTAGCAACCCATCAACGGCTCACTACTGAGGGCCGGTCTCCTCTTAGAGAAGGGTTATAGGCCATAGTCCACCACGCTGGCCCAATGCGAATTGGCGGACTTCACACACCTACAAGAAAATTATGAAGAACTCTCAGATGTGAAGATTTCCTCACGATGTTTTCCTTCACCGTTGAACCAAGTGATATTTAATTGCTTAAACGCACTTGACTCCGAAAAGTCAGAGGTGCGTACCCGTACCCGGGATCGAACCTGCGACGCCCCGAATAGGAGACCACAGTCCTAACCACTAGACTATCACTGCTTTTGCACTGCAAGAACGCCATAAATTCAGAAAATCTGAGGTGATTGGGATCGTCCCCTGATGCAATCATTTAGACATTCCCACAGTAGAGCTAATGGCATTCTCTCGCTTTTCTTGAAAAATAAGAAATACAGTAGAACAGTAGGTAATTGTCCTGACGATCTTCTGCTCTGTGGATCGACGACTTTGGCTCTATGTCCAGTAGGTACTTAGTGAAATCGAATAGGTTGATGACGTCGGTTGGTGTTTACCAGATAGACGGAGCCACATAAAACACTAGTTAAATTATAAATTTCGCTTTCACTGAAATTTGATGTCTTTACAAAAGGTAAGAGTACAATAACCTATCCCCAACAGATTTATTACAAGCGATAAATTCTGCTATTCTCATATTAATAACAGCGTAGTATATCGCGGTATATTAATCAGAATTCAAGAATCATATATGTCCAAACATTGAGCTAGGGACTACAGAGCACCAGACCACTTTATAGTCACCTTATGTCTACTGGTTCTTCTTCACAAAAACACCCCCCTTTAAGAAGACATTTTCAAGTTAAAAATCTTAGCGTTCAAACCATAGTGAGTGATACCATTATAAGTAGGATTATAATAAACAACAGGAACAGACTGAGTGAAGTAAGTGCGCCATGTTTAGTGAAAAAGGGCAATGCCACACGTATGCGTTGCTTCTTCGCCGTCGCTATGGCATTTTGTTTAGAAAAATGTCTATAATAGATGTCTATTAGTATTATAGTAACTAGTAGTATGCCTCAAGTAAAGCTACGGAACTGCGACCAGCTTCGGTATCCAACAAGACATAGTGAACTGGTGAACTTGCATACCAGTCACCGGTCAGGTATTTTGCGGAACATCGTTGCTCTAGTAATATAACAACTCTGTGCTCAAATGTATAATATCGTGTTTTCTCTTTCAGAGCCATTATTCCTTTTATAAATTTTTAACGATATCATCTGCTGTTTTCTAATACGTGAGTATGCGATGTAAATAATAGCAAGATGATATGACGCCTTATGGTGAAAACAAACAAAAATAATGCTTAACTTCTTGCCTGGTAAAAGAACAATTGCTTCAATGTCGAGATTCTTATCCGCAATTTTTTATGTCAAATGCGAATAGAAATAACTCTAGGTCTCTTGTTCGACCCGAATTTTAGAACAATATATTTAGTCTAAAAACTAAAGGAAGCTGCGGACTGAAAATGATAGGTCGACGGTTCGATTCTCAACCGTTGCACTATTGTCGTACATGATGCTCCTAACACAAGTTTTTCGCTTGTTTAGATGGCAGAAGGGAGTAATTTTTTTATCTCAATCAACTACCTATGTACCTATGACGGCTTTCAACAAGTGCTTGCACTAGGAGGTAGAGTTTAATGACTCGCTGTCAATTGGATTTCTTCAGCGCTAACGGAATGTCCGGTTGCTGCGTATAAGGCAGGTCATTAGCGCTGAACTCCGCTGCAGCGCTGGATGTCTGCGATTGACACGACTGTGGTCTCATCAGTATGCTGGTGCGATACAGTTGTGTGACTGACTAATCGTGGCCTCTCGTGATGTAGGTTTACCAATAGCATAACAATCTTTGGTAGACGAAATAATATTTTATCCTTACTATCATACATACTAATATAATTTTTTTTATTCGATGACAGTCTAAGATGGTAGCGGGCTAACTTGAAAGGTGTATGGCTGTGACATTCAACCCATACTTAACTCTAATCGGTTTCTACACGCCATCGTGTCGGTATACTAAATCGCTTGGCGGCACGTCTTTGACGGTAGGGTGGTAACTAACCACGGCCAAAGCCTCCCACCAAACCAGACCAGAGATAATTCAGAGATTATAAATTCCCAAACATGCGTTGTGAAGCAGTGATAACCTAGTGGTTAGGACTGTGGTCTCCTATTCGGGGGGTCGCAGGTACGATCCCGGGTACACACCTCTGACTTTTCGGAGTCAAGTGCGTTTAAGCAATTAAATATCACTTGCTTCAACGGTGAAGGGAAACATCGTGAGGAAACCTGCACACCTGAGAGTGCTTCATATAATGTTCTCGAAGATGTGTGAAGTCCGCCAATTCGCATTGGGCCAGCGTGGTGGACTATGGCCTATAACCCTTCTCTGAGAGGAGACCTGCGCTCAGTAGTGAGCCGTTGATGGGTTGTTAATGATGATGATGATGATGATGAAATTCCCAAAACTGACTCCGCCGGGAACTGTCCACACTCCACAGCGCTCGCCACTGCGCCAGGGATGTCAAATGAAAAAGTGTGTTTGTTTGTTGGTTTGCCCTTCAAACACGCAGCAATGGCATGCACGACCTGGAGAGTGGCATAGGCTATTATCTCGGAATAACAGTCATACTAAAATTGTTGCCCTAGGCTTTAAAATAACTAAAGGAAGAAGAAGAAAGAATGAAAAAATAGGTACAATTAATTTAATTAACATTCTTATATCCCGCAATGGACATTCACAGGTTGAAGTGATGATGATGATGGCGTGCTTGCCTCTTTCAGGTCTGAAAGTCCTTAATTTAGTGAGAATATGGCGTCTCTACTGGCGAGATCTTTGTCGGGTGGACGTGTCGACATCCCCTTTGTGGCCCAGTGGCGTATTCCGGGGACGGGCGGCGCTGCTTTCAGTCCGCTTTTCACTTTAAATGCTAATAAACACACTTATATGCCTACTCGTGTTTCGTTTATTCATACAGCAGGTTCATTACGACTCTGTAAAAACAAAGGCTGGGCCGAGGTTTTTAAGTAGGCAGGTACACTGGTACAATACGTTTATGGAGATTTTTTAACAATATGATATATGTTGCAAAAAGTTTCATTTCTGAGGCTGTAGGTACAGCCTTGAGAGTTTCTTTTCAAGTTAGCGTAAAAATAATAAATAAAGCTGTGCGTAATTTGTTTCAGGACGGAGTGGGTAAGTCTCAGAAGCCCACATTAAGCGTTAGATGTTATGTTATATGCGAAAAATTTTTTCTGCCAAATGAGTTCACATCAGCTGCCCCCTTGCTGCCCCCCATAATATGTGTATGTGCAATTAATATTTAGGTAGATACACCGACTGAAAAATGGTGTCAGTGCGACGGACACTTCAAGCACACTTCAATATTATGTTGATGATCATTGAGCATGATTGTGCGCCCGGAGTAAGTCCAAAACTATTCAAAAAAAACCGCCCAAGTGTGTGTCGGGCCACGCGCAGTGTAGGGTTCCGTAGCTGAAAGTCTCAAATATTATTGCTGACCTAGGATAGTGCTTTTGTTTTATTTATGAATATTGAATAAATTTTGAGTTCCATGGTTTAAATACTATAATATTCTACAAAATATGCAACTTACACTACGTGTAATACCTAACTCAGAAAAAACAGATATAACTCCTTAACTAATGAACCCTACTTAGCCGTGATAGTTTTCCTTTAAAATTCTTTATATATACTACTGCTGTGAATTTTTTTTGTTTTACTGTATGAGGGGGGGGGGGACACTTGACTCTAATAAAATTTAGCACTTTAAAATATCATATTTCACAAACGGTTCCCTAAATTGAAAAATGGTGTTCCCACACCCACAATATTTTTGAAAGACCTATTCAACGACATCCCACACTATGGGATAGACGAGAAAAAAAAATTCATCCCCACTTAACATGTAGGGGAGGTACCCTAAAAAAATATTTTTCACAATTTTATTTCACGACTTTGTCGGCGTGATTTATATTTATACCCTTGTCAAATTACAGATTTCTAGTACCAATAGTCTCTGAGCTAAACCGCGGACGGACAGACGGACGGACATGGCGAAACTATAAGGGTTCCTTGTTACTACGGAACCCTAAAAATCTGTCTACGTGTCAGGAACTTTCGGATAAAGTCATGATTTTACTACTCCACATTTCCAAAATACAGATTTACGCATAATTTGCAGAGTTGTCAATGTTTATTTGAAAAGTTACCCTGAGTTGCTCATACTCTTTTCACGATGACCATGGAAAATAATGATGATATTTAAATGCATTCTGCTGTGCACACAGTGAAAGACCAGCTTACCTAATGCAATACAGGAACAAACAGAGAGTAAAGCCGAAAACCGTGTCTCATTCAAAAAATACTACTTTCTTAAAGATTCATTCACTTTAGTCCAGTTTGTTTAACATGTCGTTTATACCGGGCCGGCCGGTTTTTGGTTATGCCACTTTGTTAAAATACATCTTGCTTTGAGTTTAAGACAGATTTACATTTGACATCTTTGTACCATCTTTGTTACTACGAAATTGTGGGAAAATAGTAAATACATTCCCTTTTTTCGTTTGTTTAAATACAAAGCTATGAAAATTGTTTTTAACATAGTATACCTTAGTAACTATTCTAATAATATATAGATAAACTGCAGTAGGTAAAGCATGATGGACCATCGACTATAAGTATTGTTCATTAGGAGACTTATCCTACGCCATACAAGTGAGTATATTATGTTATGGAGATATAATATGTTACAGTTGCAGTCATTCCCAAAGTGCATAAATGGCAATCGGACTCCAAGACCTATCGGTTCTTTGAGATAATAGTGACCCACCCAATGCCATTTCAGCTTTGCGGCTCGATGAACCATGTCTAATTCTCCTTCGGATCACCTCATCTTTGATTTGCCAAAGACATATGCCCCTAAAGACAAGAGACCAAGCTAAGTGGGTGACACAGTGTGTGATTATTAGAATATAATAGAATAGAATAGAATATTTTATTTGCAAGAATGTGGTATTTACGAATGTTCCGCCGCAGCGAATAAACTACTGAGCCGATTTTGATAACTGAGGTGTCAATCGATATTCGTATTTATGTTGCACATAAATCTCGTATACAATCATACTAATATTATAAATGCGAAAGTGTGTTTGTTGGTTTGTCCTTCAATCACGCCGCAACAGAGCTACGGATCGACGTGATTTTTTGCATGGGTATAGTTGAGGGCCTGGAGAGTAACATAGCCTACTTTTTATCCCGGAAAATCAAAGAGTTCCCGAGGGACTTTAAAAACTAAATCCACGCGGGCGAAGTCGCGGGCATCGGCTAGTAAAAATAATATCAAGGCATCAAGGTAATTAATAACAACCACATCACATCTAACACTAGAAATAGATCAGTTTAAAGACGCTTTTTATTAGCAAAATGATTATAATTACTACATATTACAGTACACACGCACTTTCGGTTTACGACTGGTAATTACTAGTAATAATAATATTGTGCATTATTTTACTATATCATTGAGCTCTAGTACCTTACAAAATGCCTTAGACGACGAAGGCAAAAACACTAGTAGTGGAGATAATTCTGAGAGCATAAATGACCTATTAATTCGTACTTTACTTCAACAGTTTGTCGCGCGGAGATATAGACAGGTAAAAAATAGTTCATAGCGGGAAATCAGGCCAAAATGTAACACGTAATACTCGTCCAGAAAGTAAACAGCTTTATACGCAAAACGATTTGTTGGCGTTCTACCGCCTCTACGGTGTTCTACAATAGGCGTAGACAAATAGGCGAACGATCATTTCGTCCCACTTCCTTGATAGTTTTAGGAAATCACACAGTTCGTTTCTTTTAACTCACACGCTATCCTGTTGGAAATTAA
Source organism: Oeneis ivallda (assembly GCA_029955525.1). Classification (NCBI taxonomy): domain Eukaryota; kingdom Metazoa; phylum Arthropoda; class Insecta; order Lepidoptera; family Nymphalidae; genus Oeneis; species Oeneis ivallda. The sequence goes on along the minus strand of JARPMR010000016.1, from coordinate 12,036,878 downwards.
CCTTGTTTAGTTCCTTTATAGTGGAGTTAAAGATCATTAAGATGTTTCAAGTATCATTAAAATTTTAGAAAATTTTTAAGTGCTTGTAAAGCTATTCTGTGGGAAGAGGACTGTAGATTGTTTACCACCTTAGACTTGATTACGATCATGTTACAGTTAGCGAATTTTATCTTAGACTGTATCGTTATTTCTCGTTAGTTGAGAATTGAGATCCTATTATAGTCAAGCGCTAATCCAAAGAGAAAATTTTAAAGCTTTTTTACCTACTTAGCAAACTTTTTTTGACGTATACCTGTCCGCCATAACATTATATTTCTATGACCCGTATACCATTGCACGGGTCATAGAAATATCTAATCTCAAAACTTTTAATTCCAAATTAATCCAAATCTGCTAAAAAAGTGTGACTCTTCAGTCCAGCTTAGGCCATACCAGACCATTGTCTGTTTTGCTACTAGTACCAGTTTAGAATCAATAGTTAGGTACATACAAACTTACAAATTTTTGTTGTCTGTACAACCTGAGCAGGTTGTCTGTGGTGCGCCGTCCGAGCAATTGTATTTTTAGTAGAAAGAGCACATCGTTCATGCAAGCTCATTGCCACTTTGTTCATTGAAAAGAAAACAATTTTGACATCAAACAAATTGCCTTCTCGATTAAGGGTGGAACCACATTTGTGAGGATCGATTCGGATTTTGCCTATCCAAAACTGTCATTTTCCATACATTCGTGCACGCATCGAAAAGCCGATTTGATCCGTACACGTTTCTGTGGAATTTGACAGTTTTGTATGGGCGAAATCCGAAACGATCCTCACAAATGTGGTTCCACTCTAATTTGTATTCTACAATGACATTTATTTTCGTACAGCTTACAGTATTAAAATGTCATAGGTCTGCATATTATCCATAAAGACTTCGTAGGGATATATTGTGTCTTCAGTCGCATAGATTTAGGATAGGTACCTAGTCGCTACGCACCTACCACTAAGCTATCAATCCTAAATCTATGTTCAGTTGCTAGAATTAGAATGTTCGTGAACTTTTATAATTTATACCTCAGTAGTAGGAATATTATATTTATAATAGTCTTTCGTGAAATAGTTATTATTAAACTCTTATATTGTAAGAACATCTGTTTCCTGGAAATTTTACGTTTAATTGATTTCACTACAGGCCTATCAAAGAAAATATAAACAGTGAATGTATCAGCACGGAGAATCTTCTTGGAACATTTCTTATAATATTATTAGAAATGTTCCAAGAAGATTCTCCGTTCTAAATGTAGCCTGCTTGTATTCTCTGTTTGGAGCTATATAGATGAACGATATCACATGTAAAAGTTAACTATAAACATTCTATATACCTACCTACTTAATATACATGCGTTTCATCCATAAACTTACTATTAATTTTAGTTTAGTTCAAAAACTTATATCTTACTAAACTAAGTGCCTGTTTCACCACTTGCTGATAAAGTGCCTGATAGCCTATATACAACTTGTCTGACAGATAGCGTTCTTTCTGTTTCACAAGTGTCTGTTATTAAGACAATCTAGCAGAAAGACTCTCTGGTAATCTATAAAATATCAGACAAATTTATCTATCAGCTTTTTATCTATTAGATATATTATAAACAGACACTTTAACAGATAGTGGTGAAACTGGCCCATAATCTTTTAATAAACATACGTACGCGCGCGTTCAACGTGTGACGTCTAGATGACGCCACGTATCGTCAATAGTCCGGGAAGAATCGGCGCATGCGTACCGAAAACTATTCCACCTCAATTTTTTTATGCGATCCTCTTCAAATGGCCCTCCTAATTATATAAATGCATGTTGCCAGGGCGCCACCTGGTGCCATATTGTTTAAACCGAAATTGTTTAAACAATTGCAAGGAATTGTTATTTTTCAACCGGACAATTTTTTTTATATTCTTTATTGAAATACCAATAAAAAAGGTCCTATGACTTTTTACGATAAAGTTAATATTTTTAAAGATATGAATTTTTAAAGGTTCGAGAAATCTCAAATTTGGGTACTTTCGACCTATGAAAAATAATTATATTAAAAAAAAACATAATGTTTTAGTAATATTTTTTTTAAATTCTCTATACAATATTTAATAATATTGTTTATAGAGATTTAAAATTTTTTTATTGTTTATATCTTTTTTTTAATTGTTAATTTCGCGCGCTCACAAGTATGCGTCGCTTATAGTCTAGATTACTATGACACACATATGATTCACATGTGTGATAAACCCACATTCGTGTTTTAATACCCCTTATTATACAACAGTTGCATAAATAACTATTATTCAATTCATTTCAATGTTTTTTCTAAACATTCAAGTGTAAATCGTAACGAATGTGTTTAATGAACAGATCTATAGACAGTTAAACATAGTTCAAAATGTGTGGTTGGTGTGTAAATAAGTGATATTTATATCAAGAGGTGTTTGTTTACCCGAATACTCAAGTAAGGAAATCTAGACTATAAGCGACGCATACTTGTGAGCTCGCGAAATTAACAATTAAAAAAAAGATATAAACAATGAAATTTTTTTAAATCTCTATTAACAATATTATTAACTATTGTATAGAGAATTAAAAAAAATATTACTAAAACATTATGTTTTTTTTTAATATATTTTTCATAGGTCGAAAGTACCCAAATTTGAGATTTCTCGAACCTTTAAAAATTCATATCTTTAAAAATATTAACTTTATCGTAAAAAGTCATAGGACCTTTTTTATTGGTATTTCAATAAAGAATATAAAAAAAATTGTCCGGTTGAAAAATAACAATTCCTTGCAATTGTTTAAACAATTTCGGTTTAAACAATATGGCACCAGGTGGCGCCCTGGCAACATGCATTTATATAATTAGGAGGGCCATTTGAAGAGGATCGCATAAAAAAATTGAGGTGGAATAGTTTTCGGTACGCATGCGCCGATTCCTCCCGGACTACAATGAAAATATGAAATTAGATAAATTGTTTTTTCAATTACCTCACACCTCTGCGCGTTTGACGCCTTCCTAGACTATGAGTGACAGTTCTAGATCATCGGCGCTTGAGTTATGGAGCGTCTTTTACTTTGAAAGCGATCTACTTATGGGTATTGTGTTGCATTATGTATCACAGGCAACAATCGCTAGAAACTTAAAGACAATAGAGTTGGATAGACAAATATTTGGTTGAAGACTTCTCATAAATTTAATCACGGATCACAGAGTCGATAATAGACATTTTTGTCGACTAGTCGTCAAATGATAGAATTTAAAATATGGCTATCGTTACATTTATGGCTGCCTCCTAAGATGTTGTGCATAGATATATTATTATCATATTTTGGTAGAATCTAATAAAGCCAGTAGAGTTGAAACAAATAATATTCGGATTTGTAAAATATCCGACTAGTCGGTAAAAAGTTGACACAGCGTCGTCGACGCAATTGGTTCTGGCCAGAAGGTGGACGGCGTAAGGCAATTTTACCCTAATTTTTATAAAGTAATTAAACCCATATGCCCATAGCCTTAATCGATATAAAAATATGTTGAAATTTTTTCTACATGCGGGCGAAGCTATTCATGCTTGAACTTGTTAATATTAAGCTGTTTTGATAAGTGTGTCAATCAGTGACATGTCGGGCGTCATTCGAGTAACGAAATATACGTGACTGGTGCAGAGTGCACGTTTTGGGATGGTTGTTGATTCTGGATGGATGAGTGAAGTGAGAACCTATGCTTACAGCGAACATATTATACTAAAGTCACTTCGTATTACTGTTATCAGCTACGATCTAACTAGTTAATATTTGTAGGAGTTTGGTAGTCGATTAGTCGACTACGGCTGAAAACGATACATCTCCAAAATAATAGAGATCGACTGAACTAAAGTTCATTCCACACCGAGTGAATAAAGGTGTTACCAAATAGTAAAGTTGCCTTCGCATTGTCTACCTAAGTGCCGCTAATATTAGTTTGATATTATGCCGATTCTGGCTAGGTAATTCGATTTTGGTTCCACATTGTTTGTTCAGAAATGCGAAAGATTTTTACCAAATTGGGGTGCGCGTCGCAAAAATGTAGACGCTGACCCTCTCAATGAAGATCTAGTGGCAATAGACAGTAGTGACAAGTAAACGCAGTGCTAGAAGTCCCTTGGTGGAAGGGTGCCATTCCCATTGGGCACAAGATTGTGTTCTGTCTTGCAAGTCACCTATGTCCTGCTGCTGTCGTTTATCGTTTAAGGCAAAAAATACTCTCTCAGCACTACTTCACCTGTCTCCAATATATGTACCTAATTAGGAAGATACTTACCTACTTTTTACATTCCAGCGTAATCCCTCTTCAATTGTCTCTTTTAACGGACTTCAAAAAAGGAGGAGATTCTCAATTCGTCGGAATCTTTTTTTTTATTTTTCTTTTATGTATGTTCTCCGATTACTCAAAGACGCCTTAACCTATTTGGAAAATTCTTTTTTTGTTTAAAAGGGTATACTTCCCAAGTGGTCCCATTCAAATTTTATCGAAATCGGTCGAGCAGTTTTTAAAAAAATATGCAATAAATTATATACTTTGTAATGACTCGGGCGTTTGAAGCTGGTTTTTTAAAAAGATTTTTTTATATTCAATTATTAAATGAGAGAAATTCTGTACTTTATCACTCTCTAGCTAGCTGTGTGGTAGGGTTGTAAGTTCTGATTATTCGAGGTCACTTTATAGGTATAGTCACAGAATATATAATAGTACTGTATAGTGCGCTGGAATTTTACGTAGGTATAATATATTTTTCATCACACTTGCTCATAAAGTAGCTCTAAGTTCACCGCAATTAGGCACATAATGACACCTATAATCAAACTGTGACTTTTACATTACTATTATTCACAAGTGAGTTATAGTTTCCAGAAGTTGTGACCGCGGCAGGATACCTACTGCGCCCAATGTTGTTGTGCAGTTGAACATGACACCTATAATCAAACTGTGACTTTTACATTACTATTATTCACAAGTGAGTTATAGATTCCAGAAGTTGTGACCGCGGCAGGATACCTACAGCTGCGCTCAATGTTGTTGTGCAGTTGAACAAGTTTAAATTTAAATTTTAGTATTATTTTCTTCACAAGTGTGTTGAAAAACGTCATTTGATACACGTGTGTATTGATGATTACCGTCCTCGGCTATCTTAAGACCCTCACCTAACGGCTCGGGTCTCAATGGCGCCTCAGCGGCAATCACCAACATTACACACTTGTACCATAATGTACTATTTTACTTACATAAATTTTGCAAGCAAAACTCTATTTGTAACTTCGAGAAAGTGTGGGTACCTACTTCAAAATAGTTTTAAAGCAATCAATAAGTGAAAATCATCGATCATTAAATCGCTTCTCAATATACTTGTTTAGTGAAGATTCAATTAACTATATCAATTCAGCGGCGTGTGCCGATATAAAAGCATGGATTCTTAGAAACGTCCATCTTTATATTATTATGTTTTATTTTATTATGCTTACAAGGTAAAAGTGATAGCAATAATAATAGAAAGCTGGTTGAAAAGATGTGAGGATAAAAATCTAGTTTGTCTTCAGTGGGAATTGGTGATGTTAATTCAGATTAAATATCTTTCTCGTCGTCTTCCTTTCTACGGAAAGACATCTTACCTACATTGGTGACCTACCTACAGTAGACACAACCAAGATAGAGTACGGTTATGCAGCATAACCGTACTCTATCTTGGTACCTAGCATAACTTATGCTACCTGCTGAGTGCTGCGTCAAACCACTCGCTTGGTATCATCCATACAATTTTTTTTATTTGATGACAAGTTAACCTTTCCGATCTCATCTGATTTTAGTGACCGGTTCCTCATCGGTTTTTACACGCCATCGTAAACTTCAACGCTGAATCGCATTGGCGGCACGTCTTTAACGATAGGTATAGGGTGATAACCACGTGATAACTATAGCCAGGCTAAAGCCTCCAATCTGGCATGTTCTCACCGGGAATCGAACCAGAGACCTCCCACTAATAATATAATACATCAGCTCATCACTGCGCCTTGTCGTTGTCAAAAATTCATCGTTCCGTCGGCGTCGTCCACCTATTAGAGTTCCCCCAGCAATGTATTTTCCTTTTCAGGCCACTATTTCGGCTCCTTGGAATCTCAATATCTATCACTGCCATTTAAACCTCGGGACTCCTTGAGCTATGTCGGTTAATATCTGTTGCTTCACGGATCTCTTTATTTCTGAATTCTGATACACCCCAGTATGTCTCTCTCCATTTACTATTACATGGTAATGATTCTGAACCTTCTTTTATGGCCCATATTTTTTAGCAACGTAGTCTGTCTTTCAAGATATAGATGAAAGAATTATGGTAGTTATTTATCTAACATCCTCTCATTTTCATCAGTCAGAACCATGAGAATTGCAATCTGTATTATCGCCTAGCCTCAAGTAGTCATTACACACTTGTTACTGTCAAGTGTCATGTTTAATGAGCAACAGTGTAAAGCGCATTAAATTCCGTCATACTTTTACGCAAATGACATCAGAGCCGAGCGCGGCGTGTCTAGGCGGATATTATGCACGTCCGCAGACATACCGGTCCGGATTAAATTGATTGAGAATTTCTCAATATGTCTGAGAGCCTAGTACCTCGGATTCTGAAATGCTATTTCATACCACACAAAAAAACTCGTTTTTATTTGTCTACAGCTTTTAGCTGCTCACTATGTTTAAATATAAAAATTGAGCGCCATTAAGACAAGAGTGAATAGACATCTTCTATGCAAGCGCGCTTTAATCTAGACGTCATCATTTTACTTACCATCAGGAACTTAGAAATGCTCTAAGATCGTCTTTAGATCAGGGATGATTGTTATAAAGTGCAAGCCTATCTTGTGATAATAAATCTGAGCTTTGATTGTAGCTATGATAATATGATAACGTGGTAATTAAAAGGATTACAAATCACCTTCTTCTAGTTTTCTAATCGATTTTTGAATTGAACTTAGTGATGCAGGGGGAGAATCAACATATACCGTTATCGATGTGGTGATAGTTGATACTCTACAAACGATGTAAGTAAACTTAAAGGATGTGCTAAATATCTCATTGATTAAAGGAATGCAGGATACGTTAGGAGTAAAAAAGGTGTAAAGGAAGCAAAGATCAGAGTGTACCGATGATGGCAATTGACCGGTGTGACCTCGAATAGCGCCTCATACCTGTCTTTCTACGAAATAATCCTCTCTGGGCATAATTGCATTTTGTCGGTCATCAAAACTGTATTTGTAATTAAGTAGCGCAACGGAGTGCGAAGGCAAGTTCAACGCTACATTGACATGCTATTGAATTGGATGAGTCAAGGCTTCCCCCTTTCCCCACTACAACCTACGTAAGCGCCAGCGCGGTGAGCCGCTACACACGGGTCTTTCAAATCAGGGACATAATATTTTGCCGAATATTTAAAACAGTTGATATAGAGTTCATGAAGGTTAGACCTTAGTCAGATGCAATGCCGAACCAAACAGTTGTTCTGTTGAGCAATGCCCATTTAAATAAATCTATATCGATCAAAATCCATTTAATGTTTAGATAAAGATATTAAGTGCTTCGAAGCGGAGAAATAATTTGATCGTACAATCATCACAATTTTATTTTTCTGTTGAAATGTTAAGAAAAATTGACTCATTTTTTTAGTACAATTAATATGAGCAACATAAGATTTGAAAATTTAACTTTTTTAGTCCTTCACCATTCTACCACAAAGTGAGAAATTGTGAGCGTTGGTATTCTTACGTAGTTGAAATCCAACCTACTCGCACGTTATAGTTCAAAGTTTCTGAAACGAACAGCTAAGGTGTGGAACTCCCTTTCGAAGTCTTTGTTTCTTGCTACGTATAATTTGACTACCTACCTTCAAGCAAGCAAGAGTAATTAGGCTTGTCAAGCGCGCTCAAGACCTCATCAGTTCTGTCCATCATTGATCGTTGTCAAGCGCGAGCCTTTCAATAAAAAAAACATTAAAGCTATACCAGAACGCCGCGCGAGGGATAAGTTACTTAGCTTATGGCATCAAGACGGTCAGATGAACCTTGTAACCGTGTGTTGCATTGTGGCATTAATGAGACCGGTTAAAGCGCGAATACATGGACCATTGGTAGGTAGGTACGCGATCCCATTTTTTAGGGTTCCGTAGTAAACAAGGAACCCTTATAGTTTCGCCATGTCCGTCCGTCTGTCTGTCTGTCTGTCTGTCCGCGGTTTAGCTCAGAGACTATTGGTACTAGAAATCTGTAATTTGACAAAGGTATAAATATCAATCACGCCGACAAAGTCGTGAAATAAAATTGTGAAAATTATTTTTTCTAGGGTACCTCCCCTACATGTAAAGTGGGGATGATTTTTTTTTTCTCGTGTATCCCTTAGTGCGGGGTGTCGTTGAATAGGTCTTTCAAAAATATTGTGGGTATGGGAACACCATTTTTCAATTCAGGGATCCGTTTGTGAAATATGATATTTTAAAGTGCTAAATTTTATTAGAGTCAAGTGTCCCCCCCCTCTGCCAGCTAAATGGTTGTATATAGGATACAAGAAAAAATTCACAGCAGTAGTTTAGATAATGAATTTTAAAGGAAAACTATCACGGCTAAGTAGGGTTCATTAGTTAAGGAGTTATATCTGTTTTTTCTAAGTTAGGTATTACACGTAGTGTAAGTTGCATATTTTGTAGAATATTATAGTATTTAAACCATGGAACTCAAAATTTATTCAATATTCATAAATAAAACAAAAGCACTATCCTAGGTCAGCAATAGTATTTGAGACTTTCAACTACGGAACCCTACACTGCGCGTGGCCCGACACTGCACTTGGCCGGTTTTTAGTTTTTTGTTTCACGCTGCCTATACTTGAAGACTGAGGAATTCGAAGGCGAGAGCGAATATAGAAACAGGTTTTAAACAATAGCATCTAGGTGACCTGGAAAATCGTTAAATAAATATAAATTCTTATACCCTTCTATAATAATAATTATTAATTATAAATGTTAGTGTTTGTTTCTTGGTGTGACTTTCAAAACCAACGATTGACGCAGTTTTTTTGCATGTAGGACTTGGAGAGTGACGTAGGCTTTTTATCGCTGAAAAACAAAATTTTCAGACACCGGCTAACTCCACGCGGATGAAGACGCAGACAAAAGCTAAAAAAAATCATAACCAAAACTGCATATGTTCCGAAAGTACTTATGGATGATTTATTTTTAAATAAGTAATAAATTACCTGAGCGCTATGTTATACCTACGTGAGTACGTAGCGTGATTCTACGTCAGCTGAAGTTAAGAAAGATTAAGTTAAAACAAAACTAAGAAATAGCTTGGATTTTTTTAATCTTAATGCTGCTTATATTATCTTTAGACAGGCTTTAAGTAGGCTTTCCTTCTGCTTACAATTAATCTCTCGAGTTCCTTGAGATTTTTTTCAAAGTGTGTACAAGGATAAAGGAGGGTGATAACCTTTTTCTTCTTCTTCTTTCAAACTTTTCAGAGTTGTAAATGTCACTTGCTTTAAAGGTGAAGTAAAACTTCGTGAGGCAACCTGTATGCCTGAGAATTCTCCCGTCTTCGTAATGTTCTCAAAGGTGTGCGAAATCTTCCAATCTGGGACCGGCCTGAATCCTTTTCATGCCGGACCTGTTCCCAGGTAGTGAGCTGGCAATAGGTTCATAATGATAAAGATAAGGTACACTAAAATAAACAATGTCTTTTGATAATCGCACTACAAACCATTTATTATTTTCTCCGCAGTTCTTTTTGAATAAAAAGGTAAATTTCATTGTTAGGTTCCCATGTAAACAAAGAATGAAAGAAAGTGCTATCTAAATTTCCCTTTCGCTTCCCCGCAGCTTTATGGTAGTAATTTTGAAGAGTCCTAAGATTTACTATTTACTAACATACTAATGTATTTGTTCAATTAATCATCATCATCAACCCATCAACGGGTCATTACAATGCGCAGGTCTCCTCTCAGAGATGGGTTATAAACCATAGTCCACCACGCTGGCCCAATGCAAATTGGCGGACTCCATACACCTTTGAGAACATTATGAAGAACTCTCAGGTGTGCAGATTTCCTCACGATGACTTCACCGTTGAAGCTTGTGATATTTCTTAAACGCACATAACTTAGAAAATCTAAAGGTGCCCGGGATCGAACCTGCGACCCCCCGAATAGGAGACCGCAGTACTAACCACTTGGCTATCACTGCTTATTAAATTATATTCTTCTAAAATTAAAACTAAACTAATTCCAGTAATATTCGATGGTTTGAGATGATGATAATAATATGATGATGATGAGGGATGATAAACGGGTCGGGCGGCCTTACGCGCTCTCTGTCAAAGCGCAGTCTTGTCTAATGGCCGATATCACCAACGTCGAGTGACGTTTATCCTAGGAATAAATTGGGCGTTCGAACAGTTTTTGTTTAAAAAATACTGTCAAAATATCAAATTCACACTCGGATAAGACTTATTTTACGTTGGTGAAATTGGCCCTTAGTCGAATTTACTTAACAAATACACAAATTCCTTTTTTAATTGCGAGACAGGCTTGCGCTTGATGACGATCAATGATAAAAAGCATGAAGATCACTAAAATTATGACTCAATGATAGAAACCACTGATAAGTTCTAGGTTCGAGCGCGCTTGCTTAGAAGTTGCCTATTCTCTCTTGTCTTGAAGGTACTCAAATTATGCGTGCCAGGCTCATAATTGAAAATTAATGCATTCGCAATTCGAAATACGTAGCGGCATACATAATTATTATCTCACCGGCATCAGCCAGTGCCCGGCGCGTGGACAGCATTCGCGCAGGCTAATTTTGGCCGTACGTTGACTTAACCGGACGCTATAAAGCACAGAGGATCCACATACATCGACCTATTGATAAAACGACGTAAGGATTAAATACCTACAACTTTAGTCATGTGAAATGTGAAACAACCAGGTTCACTACAGTACTGGATTTCTCAAGATAAACGTCATTGTTTGATCAGTTTGAACAGTTTTAATGACAAATTATGTTGCTAAAAGAACGTTTGATTTTCTATCCATTGATAAGGTAGCTCTTTATTCTGACTTCAGGGGATACTACATTGCTATCCACGCATAAAAAGAACTGGAAGCTCCAATGCCTGGACGCCACATACATAGTGCCCGCATACAGTCATACATACATAAGTATACAGAGTTCGAGGCCTGGCGCTCGAGAGTCTGGTGATATAAGAAAAGAAAAGGGGGATTCCAGCACTACCCTAATGAACCGAAAGGTGGCGGTTCTATCCTTTCCACCAACAAAAGCATTCCCAATGTCATGCTGAACTAGCCCACATAGCGTGGGACAAGGAGAGGGAGATGATGATGATGATAAGGTAGCTCTTGACTGCAATTTCACCTTTCTGGATCATTGAAAAATACAGAAAGCTGTACTCTACTGTCCTATATTGTCACCGAATAAAAAAATATTGACCTATTGACCGAATCATGCATTAGCCATTGAATGATTCGGTCTAAAATGAAAATGAAATGAGTTTAGGTGTAACTTTTGATTCATCATAATACCACCGACTGTGGTTTTTGTGGCATAACAAAAAATAATGTCATGTTCTCTATGATTAATAAATAAATAAAAATAATCAAATACTTGAGCTTCATAATTTATAAATTCATGGCAGCATAAAGTCGCGTAACATCACTACACTAGCGGCACGCTATGATGGCCGGTTTGACACATTACAATAGTGATGTGGAATGTCAATTTATTCTCGAACAAAAAACAATTAAGTTTTGTTTTTGTACCTGATTAAATAGGTTTAATAAAACAAAAATGTATATGTTTATTTAATTTATTTGAACGAACTGAATATTTGAATGAAAATGAATATACATACTTTATATGCACACAAGAAACATATGAATACAAAAGATACCAAAAAAGGTGCCACAAAAGGCCATAATTAATCAGATTCGTCCATACTACTATTTTCACTGTCGTCACTGCTATCATCACCTACATTAATAATTATATGTTCGTTTTCTATAATATTATCTATTTTCACATCTCTTTCATAATCTTCCCTTATTAATTTAACAGTTCTATTCACAACCTTTTCCCAGTCTCCTTTAGTCACATGTTCACAAGCTTCTTCTAATAATTTTAGCATTTTTTTTGTGGTAAATGGGGGTTCTGTATTGTGTCTTGCAGCATATCCCTTAATTTGAGCCCACACCAACTCAATCGCATTATACTCACAATGGTAAGGCGGTAACCGTATAACTCTGTGCCCATGTTCTAATGCTATTTCGTCAATGACGTATCGGATCTTGGTTGGTTTGTTTTCTTTTAAAAGACGTACTAATTCCGCTTTTAACATATTCATGTTTGCATCTACGCCATTTTTACGAAGCCATGCGACGATATCAGCTTTCTTTTGGGATTGGGCAGGTGGCTTGTCAATTTGCATCGAGTGGTATGGGGCGTTGTCCATAATTATAATAGATGGTTCAGGGAGGCTACACAACATTGAGGTAAACCATTCAGTAAACTTTTCTCCATTCATGTCTTCATGATAGTCTCCAGTGGTTTTTGACGCAAAAGCCATGAGAGAACCTTCGACAAACCCGTTGATGGTTCCGGCGTGACAAATTATAAGTCGCGATCCTTTTCCTACAGGAACTTTGGAAGTAGATGCTGCTGTGTCATCGTTCCAAGAACGGCCTACAGTATGGTTAGCATTAAGCCATGTTTCATCCAAGAACACAACATTTTGCCAATTTTTGATTTCTTTCACTTGCCGTAAAAAAGTATACCTTGCCATCGCTATATCAAATCTTTCCATCAATATTTTGCGTTTGTTACATTTTTTGTATCGAAATCCAATGGTCTTCAAAATCTTCGTTAAAGAACTTTCCCCACCGAAGAATAATCCAGCTTCCTTCAGTGAATGCACCAACTTTTTTCTTGTTGGATACTCCTTCTGTAAATAGTAGCCGTAAACATGTCTTCGGATAGCATCGGCATCAAAGCTATCGATGCCTACGACTGGTTTTGCTCGTTTTCTCTTTTTTGGTGTGTGAAGTTTATTTTCTTCTGTGCCAGTCTCGCCATATTTTTTTTTAGTTATCCGTCTAACAGTTCGTTGTCCAATATTAAGCGCATCAGCTACGCGTTCAACCACTGACGTTATAGGTAAAATTGGCCCTCCATTTTGAGCTTCACGATCGAAATAGTTACGAAGGCGTATTACGAACTCACGTGTCTGACTATTTAGAACAGTTCTCTGCGTACGTTCGGTCATATCGACGAAATCCACAACAAAGGGCTTGAACAGAGTCCAAATTAACGAGCAAGGGTCAACAGTAATGCAGTATCAATATTTGAAATCCAAAGCCAGGTCAAAACTATATCACAATCGCATTGCACTGACAGTTTATACTTTTCGAAGCAACGTCAATTCGAAACTGTTTTGTTTTGCATTGAGCATTGACGCGAGTTTGCCGGAGGTAGTAGTTGTGCTAGCCAGCGATCCTATGTGACGATCGTATTAGATTCCATTTTTAAAAATTTTCAATTTAGAAAACCAAATGCCGAGTTGTGGTATATATCATATAAAAATAAAAATTTTACCTTTTGTATGAAACAGCTGATATTTTTTTGCGATTTCAGAGGTTTGTCCACATAGTGAAAATTGTTCATATTCACAAGTACATTCACCCCTTAAATGGTGCAAACTGATTTTTCTACACTTGTATACATTTTAGAAATCAATTTAATAAATAAATTTTGAGTCCTAAACCTAAAACTACATTCGATAAAATTTATGAATCTCTGCACATCACTATCGTCAATAAAGTAATACAATTATTTCCTTCAAAGTCGTTATCAATTAATACGGAACTTCATGAGCGGACAAACGTCAAACCGGCCATCATAGCGTGCCGCTAGTGTAGCATCGAATACCCACAAGTGTAATAATTGTGTCATGGATTCGAACTAATTGCGACTGTGACACAGAACAATTGAGTGTAATGGAACCTAATATTTAAGGTCATAGCGTAATTCTATGCAAAAATAATTACAATGCTAATAACCGCGTATTAAAACCGTGGGTGATATGACTCAAAGCAAGGTGGGCGCGAAGGCTGTGCTGAGTCGTGGTCATCGGAAGCCGTTCACTCATAGATTAAAAAGATTTCAACCTCGCGGTCCATAAACTAAAGTTTGTATTGTGAGACCACACGCCATGCTTAAGGTTACACGTGGGTCGTCAGTAATCTTGGGATCCGAGCGTACCTACATTTTGACGTTTACACAATTTGGTATAATAGAAATAGAAATAACAGAGTGGCCCTCGAGAAGTGAATGCGTCTTTGTAAATCCTCTAATGAAGGGATTTACGTGTTAGATAATGCAGATTGCAGAGCTGTGGTGGTAGTGCACTTGAAAATAATTTTCAATAGACGAGACTGTAAGCTGATTAATATTAAACGCAATTTATGAACAGACTAGAAAATGCACTTTGCTGTATCTACTTACTAAGTAGAGTCTATAGATTCTACTTATCTACACCGTAAGCGTGTACCTTTGAGCTCCGAATTTTAAATTTGTTAAACAAAAATCATAATCTTTTATGTAGGTACAGCCTTAGATACAGCGTGTAAAAATATAACTACTGAAGGATATTATTGTTTGCGATCTATCATTTTAAATAGAAATTAGAATGAACCATAATTTTCATAACTAAGTTATTCAATCGATACAATTTTGCCAATACAAAAAAAAACTCGGCGAAAGTTAAATAAGTTCTGAGCCATTGTACATATCTTGTAAGTATCTATTCTGTGCCTAAGTTAAATATTTGCAATATTTTAGTAGAGCTTTGTACGTTTTACGGATTCATAAAATCAAAATATCGTGAACCAAGATGACGTAATCGCAATTCTATAGAAATTTAGAGGTTAAACTTCTCAAGAATATGAATCACACGAATAAAATTGGGGATGTCTGGCTTTCTTAATAATATTTAGTAATATTATTAATTATCATAGACCAGAGACCCTAGTGCGACTTTTCGGACTTCGTTAACTGTGCGTAAATACGTCAATTAGTATGGAGTATGGACGGAAAAGGGTAATCCGTCCCTTTCCCGTCCATACTAAATGACAGATTTACGCACAGTTAACGTAAACTTTTACAGTTCATAAGGAATAAAAAATCTTGAGACGTGTCAAGGGACACCTGGATGGAACGAAGTTCCTTTCGATTAATTAGTGAAGGAATAATTAGTGAAGGAATCGTAATAAATTTTTGAATGTGAATTTGGCATTGTGTTCAATATTTTCACACTACAATATTAGATCTCCGTAGCCTTGTGGTTTCTACAGTCGCTACACAGTTAAAGGTCGATGGTTCGAATCCCAGCTCGGCAGACTGAATTCCTATTTTCAATTTTATTTTAAATAATTTCTACATGTGGAATTTTTCCCTAATTTTTTATAACTTAAATAAGTTTTTATAACTTAAATAAGTAATTTAAATAAGTAATTTTTTTTAGTAATTTTTTATAACTTAAATAAGTTATAAAAAATTCCACATTAGGTCGATGGTTCGAATCCCAGCTCGACAGACTGAATTTTCTATTTTCAATTTTATTTTAAATAATTTCTACATGTGGAATTTTTCCCTAATTTTTTATAAATTAAATAAGTTATAAAAAATTCCACATTAGGGAAACTTTAACTGTTTAGCGACTGTAGAAACCACAAGGCTACGGAGATCTAATATTGTAATGTGAAAATATTGAACACAATGCCAAATTCACATTCAAAAAAGTGTCGGTTCAATTTAGTCTTAATTTTTCCGTCTAGCCCCCTTTCGCACCGCGCGATAAGGAACTACGTTCCAATAAATAAATAATAAGACCATAGTGCAACAGCTCAAAAAAGAGCACTTCTCTTGACTAAATAAAAAAAATTGAGAGGTGTCAAGGGACACCCGGATGGAACGTAGTTCCTTTCGATTACATTGTGTTCGGTATTTTCGCGATACAACATTGTGTCTCCGTAGCCTAGTGGCTCCGGCAGTCGCATAACAGTTCAAAGTCGATGGGGTTCGAATCCCAGCTCGACAGACCGAATTTTCCATTTTCAATTTTATTTTAAACAATTTCTACATGTGGAACCTTTCCCTAATTTTTTATAACTTATAAGTTATAAAAAATTAGGGAAAAATTCCACATGTAGAAATTATTTAAAATAAAATAGAAAATAGAAAATTCAGTCTGTCGAGCTGGGATTCGAACCATCGACGTTGAACTTTTAGGCGACTGCCGGAGCCACTAGGCTACCGAGACCTTATGTTGTATCGCAAAAACACCGAATACAATGCAATATTCACATTCAACAAAAAAGTGTCGGTTTCAAAATTACGTCGAGTGTCGGTTCCTTAATTTTTTCCGTCTAGCCCCCTTCCGTACCGCGCGATAAGGACTTACGTTCCAATAAAAACCTGGAAGTTAATCTCAAGAAGGAGGCATTTCCTTTCAAAAGGGAGTGTTAATTTTCAACAATAAAAGTAAAATTAAAAATTTTAAAAACCCCCCGACACAAAAAATAATCTCTAAAAACGAACAAATATTATTTTATACCTATATATAATTATTATCGTCACATATATTATGTAAGTTCAAATATTTTTATTTTCCAAGTGTCGTCGTCGCGTCGCGGACCGCTAAAGTTTATAAAGTATTTTTCCAACAGCTAATTAATTATTACGAATTACATTTAGGTACGAGCGATCTTAAGTTTCATGCATGTATAGTCTACGCTCTACGTAATGCCGCGCGCGACACGTGAGGGCAGACGACGTTGACGGTTGTGTCGATTTTGAGTAAATTCTTTTGTTGCAATCTGCGACTACACCTGTTTTTCTCACTTAGCGGTCCCCCGACGCGACGACGACACTTGGAAAATAAAAATATTTGAACTTACATAATATATGTGACGATAATAATTATATATAGGTATAAAATATTATTTGTTAGTTTTTAGAGATTATTTTTTGTGTCGGGGGGGTTTTTAAAATTTTTAATTTTGCTTTTATTTAGTCCTTTTTAAAGTAGGTATAAATATTAGGAAGGTATTTATAGTGATTTGTTAGCGCAGTGGTAATTGAGCCTAATTGATCCCATTTAATTACCCACCTTCGAAATCTAAACCTTACTCTAACATGTCATATTTAAAGTCATGGTTACCTTACCATGTTCTTTCAATATCATTGAAGTAATACGGTACCTTTCGAATCGATAGGACATATGGAAGGTAGTCAGATCACCTCATCAACTATTAAAGAGCTGATGATCTTCAAACGGCTGATCAGGTCATGGTTACCTTACCATATACTTTCAATATCATTGAAGTAACACGGTACCAAATTTCGAATCGATAGGACATATGGAAGGTAGTCAGATACCCTCATCAACTATTAAAGAGCTGACGATGTTCAAAGGGCTGATCAGGTCATGGTTACCTTACCATATACTTTCAATATCATTGAAGTAACAAGGTACTTACCAAATTTCGAATCGACAGGACATATGGAAGGTAGTCAGATCCCCTCATCAACTATTAAAGAGTTGATGATCTTCAAACGGCTGATCAGGTCATCGTTACCTTACCATATACTTTCAATATCATTGAAGTAACACGGTACCAAATTTCGAATCGATAGGACATATTATGAAAGGTAGTCAGATCCCCTCATCAACTATTAAAGAGTTGATGATCTTCAAACGGCTGATCAGGTCATGGTTACCTTGCCATATACTTTCAATGTCATTGAAGTAACACGGTACCAAATTTCGAATCGAACGGACATAAGGAAGTTAGTCAGATCCCCTAATCAACTAGAAAAGAGCTGATAATCTTCAAACGGCTGAACAGATTTTCATGAAACATGGCTAAGAACACTCGGGATAAAATTATCTATGACACAAAAAAAACTAAACGAAAATCGGTTCATCCGTTTGGCGGCTACGCTACCACAGACAGATACACAGATACACAGACACGTTAAACTTATAACACCCCTCTCTTTTTGCGTCGGGGGTTAAAAACAATCTTTTCAAACAAAACAGACGGCGTGGCTCTGTCCAGAAATAGGCACGCACGACTCCTGAGTAAAACATTGATGACAACCGTTCTATCTAGAGTTATTTTTGAGTCGTTGAGCTATCGTTGTCTAGCTATTTGATAATTTAATTAATCATATAGTTATCAGGTCAACTGTATGTGAACGTAAACCGCAATTAATCAAACTCGTTGTAAAAGTGTGACGTGATTGATGTATTTCAATTTGACCTAATAACGGATCGACATATTTTTTCATGTGTCACGCCATTCGTCTAACCACTGGCCCAGAACATTCAGACTTATATAAATTGACGGTCACTCACATTATGTACGGCAAGGTATGGAGCTATTTTGTAACCCTTCCTCTCTTGAGTTGATATATTTATTATGGTCAGTGCTCATTGACAGGTAGGAAGTGTTTGTAATACTGCCCCAGATCCAGAACCTTTTCCAGTCGACCTTTATTAGATTTACTTTTGATTTCTCAATAAGTAGATAATAGTAGTAAGAATGAATATATGCTAACCTATTATAGTAGAGATATTGTATCTACACTCTACTCTCTTAACCGATCAAATTAAACGACTAAAAATACGAATTTTGCTTACTTCTAGGACTGTAGTTGTAAATTTTTAATTGCCTGTACTGACTGTATTGCTTTATACCTAACTCTAATCATCCAAACATCCAAACGATCGTTTCGTTGACGATCAGTGGCATGGTATCCATTTACGCAATCGTTCCATTTATCACTCGCAAAACAATACGTCACGTGGCGAGCCATAGGTACAGATTTGCCATGTGATACCAACCCATTACCCATCCATTTAGATAACAATTCAACGAGTATGTTCCCCTTTGTAACAATATTATAGACGGTCTTTTGTAAACCAATTATTATTAATTTCATTCAATTCATTTTTTTATTGATAATAAGATAGCCCTTGGCTGCGTTCTCTCCTGACGGTAAGTTACGCTGCAATCTAAGAGGGTAATGGCCTAACCTGGAAAGGGTATGGTAGTATCGATTTCTAATTTTCTACATACCATCATTCCGGAAGGCTGAATCGCTTGGCGGCACGTCTTTGACGATAGGGTGGTAATTAGCCAAAGCCTCCTACCAGAACAATGTGGAAATGGACTTACTTACTATACTTTTTCTTGCTATTCATTAAATCCCAATATGTATGTAATTATAAATTCAAAAGTGTGTTTGTTTGTTGGTTTGTCATGACGTAGCAAAGGAGCAAAGGATCGAAGTCTTTTTTGCAAGGGTTGTATAATTGAGGATCTGGAGAGAAACATAGGCCAAATTCCTTATAGCCACCCAATCCTAAAACAAGTGAGGATTGGGTACGAGTGCACGAGAATAGAAAAATAAATTGATTTTTAAGAAAGTGGACCCAAAAGGAACAAACTCTACAGTCGTTTACTCCGTCCTCGATAACAGACGTGCTAACGATTTATTATTTTTCACTCACAGTGAAACAATGCCACGCCATCAGGGTTGATATCAGCTCCAGATTTCGAAACAAAGGCCCATTACAGCCGGGAGAGATCATTTAAAACGCCCATCCATGTAATTATGGCGACCAGTCCTCTGTCAAAATAATTTATTTCGATTTCTAGTCCATTTTTCAGAACGTTAGATTATGTTTGTAAAATCAAGTAAAGATTGATTATATGAGTCTCAATTATTAACATAATTATCTTAATGCTTCTTAAAATTCCTTTTAATTTTCTTGTTCCATTGAAACTTATGAAATCATTACAAAAAGTAAGAAACAGTACATAACATAACGGAGCAGTAATAGCCTAGAGGTTAGGACTGCGGACTCCGTTCAGGAGGTTTGATCCCGGGCACGCTAATCTGACTTTTCGGAATGATGCATTTCAGCAATTAAATTATCTTATTATATAAAATCACATGCTTCAACGATGAAGGAAAACATCGTGAGGAAACCTGCACGTCTGAGAGTTCTGCATGATATTTTCAAAGGTGTGGTCTGCCAGAGGAGACTTGCGCTCAGTACTGAGCTGTTGATGGGTTGCTGATGAAGAACACAGCCTCATCCAAACGATAAGTCAGGTCACTTGGCTTGCGCTACTAACTTACATCGAGTGGGTCTTTGCCAGCGCCTCGCTTGAGATTAACAATTCAGTTTATGTAAGCAACAACAACGGTTAACAAGTAATTCGTTTTGCTCTTGCCCGACTTAGCTGGCGCCGTTGATAAATTGCATCGCATTCCAGCGGATTGCGATCAGTGACATAATGACGCAACCGATTTTACTGCCTGTTAAGGTACGTTTTACGAGTGCGTCGTAAAAGCGACTCTAGCTGAAATTATTTTTTCTAGACTTTTTTATAAATAGATAGTTTAAGGGAGCTATAAAAAGACATAAGGCATCATTTTTAATAACAAGTAAGTACTGTAATGCCTTTTTCTTTTCCAAAAATAGAGATAATGCTAATAGTGGAAAAGACAAAAATAGATACATGTATACGATTTGGTTCGGTGAACCTAAAAATATATTGCACCTAGGGATCTTTTTGGATTATAACTAACCCTATAGGGATAAATGCCACCACAATTGGGTATTTGACTGTAGTCAAAAAGTTGATATTCATTATTTATAATCGAAATGTAACATGTAAAAATAACATTTGTAAAAACAGAAAATAAATCGGTCCAAAAATTATTTCTCTCTTCTATTTGTAGGGAACTATTATTATTGTTACTATTCAAGGTAATAAACACAAAATATTGCATTTTGTGCCAATCCTATAAAGACTAGGTTTAGATGAAATCAGACGACCGTCGTCAGTTTTCAGTCGTGAAAGCTCCAGCACTGTTGGTTCTGTCCGATAAACCGATTCCTCGCGAACACTTTTGAGTCCATGTTCCGCTCGATGATACTCTTGGCATTCAAGTTTCGTAGGTTGCGTTTTTGTAACATTTTATTAACCCCTTCTTCTTCGTCTTCTTCTTTATCAACCGATAGACGTCCACTGCTGGACAAAGGTCTCTTGCATGGACTTCACAGGCCTCGGTCTTGCGCCGCCTGAATCCAGCGGCTCCCTGCGACTCGTTTGATGTCGTCGGTCCACCTGGTGGGGGGTCTGCCAACACTGCGCTTCCCGGTGCGGGGTCGCCACTCCAGCACCTTGGGACCCCAACGACCATCAGCTCTTCGAACTATGTGCCCCGCCCATTTCCACTTCAGTATCACGACTCGCTTAGCTATGTCGGTGACTCTGGTTCTCCTACGGATCTCCTCATTTCTGATTCGATCCCGCAGGGACACTCCGAGCATAGCTCTCTCCATCGCCCGCTGAGCGGTCCTGAGCCTACTTATGAGGCCCTTAGTTAGCGACCATGTCTCGGATCCGTAAGTCATCACTGGCAACACGCACTGTTCGAAGACTTGAGTCTTCAGGCACTGAGGAATTTTGGACGAGAAGACATCTCGGAGCTTCCCGAACGCTGCCCAGCCGAGTTGGATTCGGCGGCTGATCTCTTTCTCGAAATTGGACCTACCTAGCTGGACTGTGTGTCCCAGGTAAATATACTCGTCTACAATTTCGAGTGCAGAGTTCGCAACAATTACTGGGTGGAGCGGTGCAAGAGCATTGGACATGATTTTCGTCTTGCTCATGTTCATTTTCAGGCCCACCTGTTGAGAAACCCTGCTGAGATCGTTGAGCATTGTATTGAGGTCTCTCAGAGTCTCTGCCATGACTACTATGTCATCGGCAAATCGCAGGTGAGTGATGTACTCGCCGTTTATGTTGATGCCAAGCCCGTTCCAATCCAGAAGCTTAAAGACGTCCTCCAACGCAGCGGTAAAGAGCTTCGGGGAGATAACGTCTCCCTGTCGCACTCCACGCTGCAAGTGGATTGGCCTCGTAGTCTGGTCCTGTATACGTACTGACATTGTGGCGTTTTCATACAAGCACTTCAACACTTGGATATACCGGTAGTCAATCCGGCATCTCTGCAGCGACCTCAACACAGCCCAAGTTTCCACCGAATCGAAGGCTTTCTCATAGTCCACAAACGCTAAGCAAAGTGGCTGGTTTATACTCTTCCGTCTTTTGTACAACCTGCCGCAGCGTATGAATGTGATCTATGGTACCAAAGCCTTTTCGGAATCCGGCTTGTTCGGGAGGCTGGAAGTCGTCGAACCTACGAGCGAGACGATTCGTAATGACTCTCGAGAACAACTTATAAACATGACTCAACAACGAGATGGGTCTATAATTCTTCAACAAGGTATTATCACCCTTTTTGAAGAACAGAACCACCACGCTCCTGTGCCATGCTTCCGGCGTTGTGCCCTCGTGGATGACGGAATTGAACAATCGCTGAAAGATCTTAAGTACCGGTTTTCCACCCGCTTTCAGGAGTTCCGCAGTGATTCCGTCATCACCTGGCGCCTTGTTGTCCTTGAGCTGTTTGAGAGCCATTCTAATCTCGTATAGGCTGACGTCCGGGATATCTTCGGTATAGTGTCGGGTCAGTTTGGCTCTGGGATCTTTCGCCAAATCTTCAACAGGTTTTTGTGTCGTGGTATATAACTGTCCATAGAACTTCTCAACCTCTCCCAAGACCTCAGGTCGAGAAGAGACGAGACGGCCGTCATCAGTTTTCAGCCGCGTCAGCTGGCTCTGTCCGATAGACAGATCTCTCGCGAACACTTTTGAGCCTTTGTTCCGCTCAATGGTATCTTTAATACACTTGGTATTAAAGACACGGAGGTCGCGCGTTTGTGCCTTAGAGATCTGCGTATTAATCCGCCGGTAGGCAGCCGTGTCTGCCGATGACTGCAGCCCCATCTCTTATCTCTCCTTCATTAGCTTGAGAGTATGGTCAGAGAACTTTTCGGTTCTTTTACTGCGATGGGTCTTAAAGAATTTAGACCCCACAGTATGGACAGTTTCCACGAACCTGTTGTTTAGATCGTCCACAGAAACGCAGTCTGCTAGGCACTCGAATCGGTTCTGCAGTTCGAGTTGGAAGTTTTCGGGATTTTGGATATGAGCACGAGAAGGTCGGAGAGTGGACTTCACCAGTTTGGCCCTTTCCAGCTTTACATTAATATTCAACGTGCCTCTTACCATCCGGTGATCGCTACCGGTTTTCACCCTATTGATCACAGAGACATCATTGAATATATGCCGCTTGGTCGACATAATGAAGTCGATCTCATTTCTCGTGGAACCATCGGGACTCAACCATGTCCATTTTCTGTGTGGCCGCTTCCTGAAGAATTAGTTCATCATAAAGAGGCCCTCCTTCTCCATGAAGTCGGCCAACATTTGGCCCCTTTGGTTCCTTCGCCCATACCCAAAATGCCCCACTCTCGTCTCTGCACCGCTTCGTTCGCCCAGCCTTGCATTGAAATCCCCCATCACAACACTGTAATGAGTGGTAGAGGCGTGTATGGCTTTTGATATATCCTCATACAGCGCCTCTACCTCCTCGTCAGAATGTGTCGATGTCGGTGCGTAGACCTGTATAACCTTCAGCGAATACCGTTTGTTGATTCTGAGTATAAGGTACGCTACCCTACTCGACACACTCTTGACTTGTACAATGTTGTTGACGAGGGACTTGTGGACGATGAACCCGACGGACGGACTCTCTACGGACTTCAGACAATCCTATAATATTCCAGCGCAACTTGCTCACTGCTTCTTCCAGCTCGATGATCTTTTCGTCGGTCCTCAAAGTGCGTGCGTTATATGTCACCAGATCCAGTCGTCGGGGTTGGCAGCGGAATCTCGTCCGGAGATTCTTAGCACCCCCTGCCCCGCCATTACCGTGACCGCAACCCCTATTTATTAACCCCTATAGGAACATAATTTATTAGACAGGTTTTATATTTTTATTAAAAGACGATTGACAAATTAAACGTGTAAAATGAAAATGCACCTTAAAATGTTATGTGTTCATTAAATTTTACCTTACTACTTCTATATTTACCAGAATGTCAGTAAAATTACTTAATTTGATTTTTGTCGCTGCTGAGAGAAATGCACCAGAATGTCTTTAAATGTTGCAGAATTAATTTAATCGATGTTGTTAAGGCTTGGCACCGGAGGCTAAGCGGAGAAAACAGGTTTGCTAGATCAAATGGTTTAGGTATTTACTATTAAATAACGGACTTACAAAAAATATATGATATACCTTAAGATATTGTCTAAAGAATGTGCTAATTCGATACACGATACAATGTACTTCACTCGATCAAATAAAATCTTGAAAAAGGCTAAAATAAAATTCTAAAACGAATTGTTTAAATAA
Source organism: Oeneis ivallda (assembly GCA_029955525.1). NCBI lineage: Eukaryota > Metazoa > Arthropoda > Insecta > Lepidoptera > Nymphalidae > Oeneis > Oeneis ivallda. The sequence goes on along the minus strand of JARPMR010000016.1, from coordinate 12,012,358 downwards.
AAAATTTCTGAATTTGCACATAATTTTTATATGGAGATATTTCCCTTTAAGTACTACAGAGAACCTGCTAAATTTTGGTTTTAAACTAAAGTTCTATATTTATTAAATTCAAATTTAACCCAGAACTTGAACGTTGCCCAACGTTTTCAGAACACGCCACGCTGCCCGCTACCCCGCCAGTCTCAAACGAGCGCTTGCCGAGGTTGGGTCTGTGACAAAATTTCTCCGTCCAATCTTACGTTTGCGCATCGCTAATAAAAAAATAAAAAATGGCTAATAAAAAAACAAAATTAGGAAGAAATCAGTGGTTAGATCTAAAAGAAGGACAGGAAAAGAGAACTACATGAAAAGATATGTAAATTACTCTCTTTTATGCCTAGTATAATTATGTACATTTAATTTTTATTTGATTTCGCAATTACTTGACACAGAATAAATAATATTACAGTATGACAAAAATTTCACTTCACTTGGTATAATAGTTTATTTATTTATTTACTATGTAATATTATAACTTAACTGCCTCTGGTCTAGTGGTGAGCACGTTCGACTACGGATGACGACCCCGGGTTCGATTCCCGGGTAGGGCCAAAAAAAAAGTATTGGGTTTTCCTGTCAAGAAATTCTCATTACTAGGCCGAAGTTAGGAAGTTGGCGGTGAGTCACACCCGTGCCTCGGAGAGCACGCAAAGCCGTCGGTCCTGCGCCTGATCTCTCTCCGGTCGTGTCGGATTTTCCGTCCCATCGGACTATGAGAGTGAGGGAATAGAGAGTGCACCTGTGTCTGCGCACACACTTGTGCACTATAATATCTCCCGCGCAGATGGCTAATCTCTGGGCAGGTTGGCCGCCGTGATCGGATTCGGTCGGGAGGACATTATTATTAATATTATAAAGAGGAAAGATTTGTTTGTTTGTTTGAATTGAATAGACCTCAATAGCCCAACGGTTAAATGTGCGGACTGAAAATTGAAAGGTCGCAGGTTCGAATCCCACCCGTTGCACTATTGTCGTACCCACTCCTAACACAAGCTTTCCGCTTATTTGGAGGGGACAGGAGGATATTAGTAAACTCCAATTTGACTAATATTCTTTTTTTTTTAATCTGCGATCATAATGTTAACATTATAATCATGTTAACATTATAATATTTTCCCTATAGTGAATAAGAATATTATGCTAGTGTCCGTGTAGTTCTCTGTTCCCTTGTAGCTCCCTAACGAATACACCGATTTTGATGCGGTTTATTTATATTTGAAAGACGTGATCGAGATGGATCTTAGCTATGATTTACGAAGAGCTACTTAGGCGTTTGAAGAAGATGAAGCTCATTTGAAACTTGTCGCCGCCATATTGAAATTCTTTGTTATTGGACCGATTTCGTTCAAAATCGATATTTAGGCTTCTCTGGGGTCAAGATAGAGGAAATGGTTGCCAATATTTTAAAAAGTCCCCGCCATATTGAAATTCTATGTTATGGGACCGATTTCGTTCAAAATTGATATTTAAGGTTCCGTGGGGTCAAGAAAGAGGAAATGGTTGCCAAAATTTTAAAAAGTCCCCGCCATATTGAAAATCTATGTTATTGGACCGATTTCGTTCAAAATCGATATTTAGGCTTCTCTGGGGTCAAGATAGAGGAAATGGTTGCCAATATTTTAAAAAGTCCCCGCCATATAGAAATTCTATGTTATGGGACCGATTTCGTTCAAAATCGATATTTAGGCTTCTCTGGGGTCAAGATAGAGGAAATGGTTGCCAATATTTTAAAAAGTCCCCGCCATATTGAAATTCTATGTTATTGGACCGATTTCGTTCAAAATCGATATTTAGGCTTCTCTGGGGTCAAGATAGAGGAAATGGTTGCCAATATTTTAAAAAGTCCCCGCCATATTGAAATTCTATGTTATTGGACCGATTTCGTTCAAAATCGATATTTAAGGTTCCGTGGGGTTAAGAAAGAGGAAATGGTTACCAAAATTTTAAAAAGTCCCCGCCATATTGAAATTATATTTTATTGGACTGATTTTGTTCAAAATCGATATTTAGGCTTCTCTGAGGTCAAGATAGAGGAAATAGTTGCCAACATTTTATTTTTTAACAACTTATTTACGAAGAGCTACTTAGGCGTTTGAAGAAGATGAAGCTCATTTGAAACTTGTCGCCGCCATATTGAAATTCTTTGTTATTGGACCGATTTCGTTCAAAATCGATATTTAGGCTTCTCTGGGGTCAAGATAGAGGAAATGGTTGCCAATATTTTAAAAAGTCCCCGCCATATTGAAATTCTATGTTATGGGACCGATTTCGTTCAAAATTGATATTTAAGGTTCCGTGGGGTCAAGAAAGAGGAAATGGTTGCCAAAATTTTAAAAAGTCCCCGCCATATTGAAATTCTATGTTATTGGACCAATTTCGTTCAAAATCGATATTTAAGGTTCCGTGGGGTCAAGAAAGAGGGAATGGTTACCAAAATTTTAAAAAGTCCCCGCCATATTGAAATTATATTTTATTGGACCGATTTCGTTCAAAATCGATATCTAAGGTGCCCTAGGGTCAAAAAAGAGGAAATGGATGCCAAAATTTTAAGAAGTCACCGCCATATTGAAATTCTTTGTTATTCGACCGATTTCGTTGAAAATCGATATTTAGGCTTCTTTGGGGTCAAAAAAGAGGAAATGGTTGCCAATATTTTAAAAAGTCCCCGCCATATTGAAATTCTATGTTATTGGACCGATTTCGTTCAAAATCGATATTTAAGGTTCCGTGGGGTTAAGAAAGAGGAAATGGTTACCAAAATTTTAAAAAGTCCCCGCCATATTGAAGTTATATTTTATTGGACCGATTTTGTTCAAAATCGATATTTAAGGTTCCGTGGGGTTAAGAAAGAGGAAATTGTTACCAAAATTTTAAAAAGTCCCCGCCATATTGAAATTATATTTTATTGGACCGATTTTGTTCAAAATCGATATTTAGGCTTCTCTGAGGTCAAGATAGAGGAAATAGTTGCCAAAATTTTAAAAAGTCCCCGCCATATTGAAATTCTATGTTATTGGACCAATTTCGTTCAAAATCGATATTTAAGGTTCCGTGGGGTCAAGAAAGAGGGAATGGTTACCAAAATTTTAAAAAGTCCCCGCCATATTGAAATTATATTTTATTGGACCGGTTTCGTTCAAAATCGATATCTAAGGTGCCCTAGGGTCAAAAAAGAGGAAATGGATGCCAAAATTTTAAGAAGTCACCGCCATATTGAAATTCTTTGTTATTCGACCGATTTCGTTGAAAATCGATATTTAGGCTTCTTTGGGGTCAAAAAAGAGAAAATGGTTGCCAAAATTTTAAAAAATTTTAAAAAGTCCTCGCCATATTGAAATTCTATGTTATTGGACCGATTTCGTTCAAAATCGATATTTAGGCTTCTCTGGGGTCAAGATAGAGGAAATGGTTGCCAATATTTTAAAAAGTCCCCGCCATATTGAAATTCTATGTTATTGGACCGATTTCGTTCAAAATCGATATTTAAGGTTCCGTGGGGTCAAGAAAAAGGAAATTGTTGCCAAAATTTTAAAAAGTCCCCGCCATATTGAAATTCTATGTTATTGGACCGATTTCGTTCAAAATCGATATTTAGGCTTCCCTGGGGTCAAGAAAGAGGAAATAGTTGCCAAAATTTTAAAAATACCCCGCCATATTGAAATTCCACGTTATTGGACCGATTTCGTTCAAAATCGATATCTAAGGTGCCCTAGGGTCAAAAAAGAGGAAATGGATGCCAAAATTTTGAAAGGTCCCCGCCATATTGAAATTCTATGTTATTGGACCGATTTCGTTCAAAATCGATATCTAGGCTCCTCTGGGGTCAAGATAGAGGAAATAGTTGCCAAAATTTCGAAAAGTCCCCACCATATTGAAATTCTTTGTGATTGGACCGATTTCGTTGAAAATCAATTTGTAGGCTTCCGGGGGGTCAAGAAATTGTATATGGTTGCCAAAATTGGAAAAGTCCCGGCCATATTGAAATTCTTTGTTATGCGATCGATTTCGTTCAAAATCGATATTTAGGTTTCTCTGGGGTCAAGAAAGACGAAATGGTTGCCAAAATTTTCAAAAGTCCCCGCCACATTAACGTGTTGCGGGTACGGTAAAATATATAAATTGGAATAACCTTACATGCAGCGTAGCTTGTAGCTACATTAAAATGAATAAGGTACTATTGACTTGAATAATATTAATATTATAATAAAATAATATTCACTATGCACCTACTTTAGTTTACATTTTTGTATGATGATAGAGTAGATTTAGAAACCGCAGGGAACTTGAGATTTTGCCTTTAAGTACTTAGGTATTATACATTAATTTATGCAGACCACTAGTATAAAAATTAAAATTTCTACTTAGACTAGTTTGCTATACCTACTATTTTTACCCGCCTACGACTAAGCCAAAACGAAAGGTTCTGATTATAGGAGTCTATGTATGTATGTTTGTATTTACGTATGTTCCACCGCGGCACCGTAGCGCCTAAGCTACTGAGCCGAATTTGATGCATGAGGTGTTAATCGATTCGTTATTATCTATTATGGTCCGAGTGAGATAGGCTACATCCTACTAATATTATAAATGCGAAAGTTTGTGAGGATGTATGGATGTTTGGATGGATGGATGGATGTTTGTTACTCTTTAACGCGACAACGAATGAACCGATTTTGCTGAAATTTGGCACAGACATAGATTATAGTCTGGAATAGCACATAGGCTACTTTTTATCCCGGAAAAGCAAACAGTTCCTGCGGGATAGCATCGCTAATTTTTACGCATTTGTCCTTCAAAATACGCGCAATGGAGTTTTAGATTTACGTGATTTTTTGCAAAGGTGAAGTTAAGGGCCTGAAAAATGACAAAGGCTACTTTTTATCCCGGGAAAACAAACGGTTCCTGTGGGATATTAGTATGCTACTTTTCACATATTTATCTTTTAATTACGCGGCATTTATGTATGTATGTATGTATGTATGTATGTATGTATGTATGTATGTATGTATGTATGTATGTAAGTATGTATGAATGTATGTATGTATGTAAGTATGTATGTATGTATGTATGTATATTCCTACTACCTATCCGACTACCCTACTTCCTCCTACTTATATATTATAAATGTGAAAGTTTGTGAGAATGGATATATGGATGGATGGATGGATGCGAAAGTTTGTGAGGATGTATGGATGTTTGGATGGATGGATGGATGGATGGATGTTTGTTACTCTTTAACGCGACAACGAATGAACCGATTTTGCTGAAATTTGGCACAGACATAGATTATAGTCTGGAATAGCACATAGGCTACTTTATATCCCGGGAAAACAAAGGGTTCCTGTGGGATATTAGTATGCTACTTTTCACATATTTATCTTTTAATTACGCGGCATTTATGTATGTATGTATGTATGTATGTATGTATGTGTATGTATGTATGTATGTATGTATGTATGTATGTATGTATGTATGTGTATGTATGTATGTATGTATGTATGTATGTATGTATGTATGTATGTATGTATGTATGTATGTATGTATGTATGTATGTATGTATGTATGTATGTATGTATGTATGTATGTATGTATATTCCTACTACCTATCCGACTACCCTACTTCCTCCTACTTATATATTATAAATGCGAAAGTTTGTGAGAATGGATATATGGATGGATGGATGGATGTTTGTTACTCTTTAACGCGACAACGAATGAACCGATTTTGCTGAATATTGGCACAGCATAGATTATAGTCTGGAATAGCACATAGGCTACTTTTTATCCCGGAAAAGCAAACAGTTCCTGCGGGATAGCATCGCTATTTTTTACGCATTTGTCCTTCAAAATACGCGCAATGGAGTTTTAGATTGACGTGATTTTTTTGCACAGGTAAAGTTAAGGGCCTGAAAAAGGACACAGGCTACTTTTTATCCCGGGAAAACAAACGGTTCCTGCAGGATATTAGTATACTACTTTTCACACATTTATCTTTCAATTATGCGCCAACGGAGTTACAGATTGACGTGGTTTTTTGGAGAGGCATAGTTGATGACTTGAAAAGTGACAAAGGCTACTTTTTATCCTGGGAAAGCAAACAATTCCCGCGGGATATTCGTATGCTACTTTTCACATATTAATCCTTCAATTATGCGCCAGCGAAGTTACAGATTGACGTGGTTTTTTTGATAGGCATAGTTGAGGACCTGAAAAGTGACAACAGCTACTTTTTATTCCGGGAAAACAAACAGTTCCCGCGGGATATTCTTATGCTACTTTTCACATATTTATCCTTAAATCATGCGCCAATATGCATGCATGCATACATGTATGTATGTATGTATGTATGTATGTATGTATGTATGTATGTATGTATGTATGTATGTATGTATGTATGCATGTATGCATGTATGTATGTATGTATGTATGCATGTATGCATGTATGCATGCATGAATGCATGTATGCATGTATGTATGTATGTATGTATGTATGTATGTATGTATGTATGTATGTATGTATGTATGTATGTATGTATGTATGTATGTATGTATGTATGTATGTATGTATGTATGTATGTATGTATGTATGTATGTATGTATGTGTGTGTGTATGTATATATGCATGTATAAATGTATGTTGATTATTAATGTGAACTAATAATATTATTAGTTACCACACCATACCCCATGTTTAGTAATTAATTATACAATAATATTATTAGTGTGAAAGTTTGTGAGGATGAATGTATACGGATGTATGTTTGTATAGATGTAGTATACGGATGGATGGATGTATGTTCTCTGAGATAGGGGTTGAACTATTTTGACTGTTTTACTCCTTATCTTCGTTACATTTAAACTAATTTTTATTATTATTTTAACCGACTTCAAAAAAGGAGGAGGATCTCAATTCAACGGAATCTTTTTCTATTCATGTTCACCGATTACTCGAATACGCCTAAACCGATCTGCTTTAAAAAAAATCTACAATAAATTATATACTTCGTAGTGGCGCGGGCGTTTAAATGTATGCTCCCGGGACAAAAAGTAGCCTGTGTTATTTTCCAGGTCTAAAACTTTACCTGTGTAAAAAACCACGTCGACTATATGCACTTGCACTTTATATGGTGAAATATTATAACTGCGAAAGTGCGTTGCTTTGTCCTTCAATCACGCCCCAACAGAGCTACGGATCGACGTGATTTTTTGCAGGGGTACCTATAGTTGAGGACTTGGAGAGAGACAGGCTACATTTTATCCCGCAAAGTCAAAGAGTTCCCGAGGCATTTTAAAGGCTAAATTCACGCAGACGAAGTCGCGGGCATCAGCTAGTTATATATGAAGAAAATGACTATGACGGATGATACAATCAATTTTGTGTATTTAGTCGGCAGTTTTTGAACTTTTACCATTGCTTTCCTTTGTAATTTTTTAATTTTCGTTTTTGTAAGCATATTACTGTGGCTAATTCCATCGTATCAAATCACAATCTCTTAATGAAATAGACATAGAAATCAACAATTCTAAGGCATGGAATCACATCTGTGCGCATCGATTCGCATTTTGTCCATACAAAACTGTCATTTTTAGGGTTCCGTACCCAAAGGGTACCAACGGGACCCTATTACTAAGCCTACGCTGTCCGTCCGTCCGTCCGTCCGTCCGTCCGTCCGTCTGTCAGCGGGCTGTATCTCGTAAACCGTAATAGATAAACAGATGAAATTTTCACATATTATGTATTTCTATTGCCGCTATAACAACAAATAATAAAAATTAAATTAAATTAAAAAAATTAAATTAAAATGTTTCCATGGGTACATGAAAATATTTTAATTTAATTTTTTTAACGGAACCCTAAAAGAGCGAGGCCCGACTCGCACTTGGCCGATTTTTTCATAGTCGTGTACGCATCAATCGGATTGATGGTTATCGCATCGCATCGCATGACGGTTATTGATGCGCACAGATGTGATTCCAGCCTAAATCTAATGCTATCATTTTACGCAAGGAGCATTAAAAATATAGCACGAGATTTAGTTTAGTCAATTTAGGTTAGTCTAGAAATTGTGAACAACAGAATTAGCCACAATAGCTGTTACTAAGAATTTTAAATAGCGACACGCAGCTTCACCTTTCTTCCAAGATTACTCTCACTTCAATGTTCAGTAGCAGAAAGTAATTGAAATAGAAAGTGCGGTCCATTTCATTAAAAACTTATTACATGCTCACCGAGATGTTACATCATTAGGTTGATAGTTGATACCGGTACGGTGCCTGGGGGTAATGTTGCCAGATTTTGGTTTAATTTTTAACCGACTTCAAAAAAGGATGAGGTTATCAATTCGTCAGAATCTTTTTTTTTTAATGTATTTTCACCGATTACTCGCCTACAAGACGCCTGAACCGATTTGGAAAAATATTTTTTTTGTTTGAAAGGGTATACCTACTTCCCAGGTGGTCCCATTTAAATTATATCGAAATCGGTCGAGTGGGTTTTAAAAAATCATCAATAAATTATATACTTTTTGGCGTTTTTTTACGTCGGTTTTTTAAAAATAATTTTTTATATTAATTTGAAGCAAGTTTTCAATATAGTGGGATATGTTAATGAAAAATTGATTTGAATGCTTGAATGATCAGCGTGATTTTTTGCATTGACATAGAGATAGACATGTAGGCCTAGACTTTTATCCTGAAAAATAAAGGTTTCCCATGAGATTAAAAAAAAATACAAAATCGACGCAGATGAAGTAGCGGGTATTTTATCCCGCAAAAACAGAGAGTTCTCGCGGGTTTTTTAAAACCCTAACTCCACGCGGAAGTTATCTCAAATGACGGGAGAGTTCTACAGTTGGCTATACAGCACTGCCTCGGAGCATTGATAATAGTGATAAGCCGGGGCGGTGCGATGACATATGGGAGAAAACGTGGAAGGTGGAACATTGACACCGATTTGATGCGAATCTCAGATTTGACCTGCGTTATTCTTATAAGGAATCTGCCCGTTATAAGTTCTTAGGGTTGGAAGTTACAAAAATTTTGAGCACAGGCTGGCCTATGATTTAAAAAGTCTTGATTTTATCGAATTTAACAGTATAGTTACTACTTACCTACAATGGAGAAGTTTTGTGGTGTTGATATTATTATATTGAGTTTTATAAAGAAAAGATGAAATATATACAAAAAACTACACGTTTAGGTATATATCAGTGAAAAAAAATTTGAAATCCGTCCGGAAAATTATGGAAAAGTATAAGGTTAAAAATTCCAGCGCGGAATTGATGGCTGTCGTAAGGAGGCATTGTGATGAATCCCGCGAGAACTCTTCGTTTTCCGGGACAAAAAGAAGCCGATGTCACTCTCCAGATCCTCAACTATTTTTATGGCACTAAGTAAGTAAATAAATATCTCACGGAACATAATTGCGGGGGGATTAAAGTATTTTCACTAATTTAAAAACAGCTGCTGTGGAAACCCTATCTCGTGGGCATTTATTTATAAGCGGCGCATAGCAAAGGTATCATCAAACGAGTGCAATCTGCAAGAAATCAAGAATATCTAGACTTCAAGTATGGCGAGCGGTGGGACGCCAGTTTTTTGTTGTGTCTAGGAATCGCTTGGGACCATTGAAACTGTGACTCACCATTACCAATTCTATGTCAAATAACTGTTGTTAATGTAAATAAAGCTGGTTTTTAATAGACGTACCTAGTTAAGTATCTAATGTTTCTTTTATGTAAATATTCATGTTTTTATTGATGATAGGTTTGACCATGACCAAATTAAATGCAAAGATCAACTTTGATGAAGTAAAATGAGGCAAAGGTGTCTCGAAATCGAAAACACAGTACCTAACTAACTCGCTTTGCATACTAGAAATCAAAATAATGATTCGATTTTATTCTAGTCAGTTTTAGCCGAAACGGAAACGTATAATTACTAGGTACTATGCGTTTAGTGCGAGAAGAGAGATTGTGTGTTTGGGGTTTTTGATACTAAGTATTTTCGGAATCTACTACGCCGACCTGAATGTGGATTTTTCTTAAATATTTTGCCCTTCACGACGGGATCGTGATGGAGTTTTACGGCTTAACAATAATTGTATTAACTAAAAAAACTTTATTAAATATTCTTGAAAACTACAGGACAGATTTTTATGCGGCTTTAGCTTTACCTCAGAGCAGGTTTTTAGATAGGTATGTATCAAGATTATAAGGATCATAAATTTTTAATTTTACCTGTTTTGGGTAGGTATGTAGAGAATATAAGACGACGAATTGTTTTCAATTACGACTCTACGTAAAGTTAAATATAAATAGTACTATTGAGGACAGCTAAACGCCTGAAATTAATAATTATAGGTAATCATGCTCTCAATGCTTCGCTCATTGTGCTATTTTCATCAAAAATCGAATGAAAGAAAACTCCAAATCCGGTGGTACTCAGAATTTATCAGAAAGTGTTAACTAGCGCCATCTAGAAATCATCTTGAGAACTACCGCAGAAAGTAGTGGCAGTCAGAGTGGATGCTATGTAATTTGGCATACATCCAACAGATGGTGAGCTCGAGGGTACTTATATTATGTGCCTAACAAAATCAAATGAGCAATTTTCTTGTTAGAAGAATTTATTATTTTGACTAAAATAAATAGCATTGTTTTGATGTAGAGAATTTGATCGTGGATTAAGGCTGTTTAAGAATCCCACGGGGTTTTCCGGAATAAAATGTCATGTAATGAAAACTATGATTCTGCCAAACTGCCTCAAGATTGTTTTATGAGTAAGGCCCTGAAAATGGACAGATATCCAGTCGCATATTTGCTTTTTTAAAGGTTTTGAAATATAAATAAACAAGTGGAGTTAGGTTAGATTAAGAACGCGTATAACACCAAAAAAAATCAGATTTCGCGATGAAATAAAACATAGCCGCAACCTCATGTGAGGCGCGACAAAAGAAAGCGTTTTGCGCGGAATAGGAGTGTAGTAAGCGCCAAATACTTTGTAACTCGTAAAATATTCATTTTCTTTTCAATTCACTAGGCTACTCTCTTGATAATATCAATCGGAATTTTATGTAAAAATTTTGGCTCTGTAATATGCAACACATTGAAAATAAATGAATATTGGTTAAAAATTAGCCCTAACTTCGCGATTTTTTATTATCGAACAAATTTCATCATTTTATGACTGTTTTTGCCCAAGCACGTCCCTTGGCAGTATGATGTAATTTTTGCGTGTTTTTTTTCGGATAGTTGAAACTTGATCTACTACTGTAAACATCAAATCTGTTTACTGTTAACGAGCGTACACCCACTCTTAAGTAAGTGACAACATGCGTGATTGAAGGACAAACCCGCAAACAAACACACATTCGCATTTATAATATACGGATTGGGGGCGTTACGTAACAGCTTGTACAATGGTACAGTACAGATAATACAAGTGGCGGAAAAACAAGAATCCACACGTGTTGCTGACAACTTTGACAGAAATCCGTTCCGCAGCGGCTACGCGTCCGCGCCACCATTAATCCTACATTCACGTAGCTACACCATCCGTCAACAGACACGCGACTTGAATTATTATCACAGTCATACTGTACTCTAACATAATTTTGCCACTGCGATTTATCTTGTATTCTATTTGGATTTGAGCGTGGGATTGAATACATAAATAAGCTTGTGAAGAAGAAAAAAAATATTTTTTCCCAAGACAGGACTATGCAAAAAATTGTTACTTATGTGGGCATTGTCCCCACCCAGCAACAGACGTGGCACTAATTTCAATATTATTGTATCCCATAAAAAGACTAACCATTTTAAATCCGATAGTGTTTGAGGTTTTTTTAAATATACAAGTAAGAAGTACGCACGCGCATGCACAGGCGACTTAAGAGCGGGAGGAGGTCAGAAGGAGCGCGAGCAGATGGCGAGCAGCGCGCGGCGCGGTTTTTTCTCTGCGTCTCAGAAACGGCTCTGCGTCTTACAATTTAGCTTTTTATTTTTGGTTAATGCTCCAGTTCATATTATAATTGTAAACTACTAAACTGGTATCCAAAACAAATATATGAAGTAAATAATGTATAACAAAGTAAAGTAAATGAATAAATCAAATCAAATCAAATCAAATCATTTAGTCTTATACATTGTTGCATAGTAATGGGTTTGATCTTAATACATTACAATACAATAATTGCTTAAATGGTATTTAATTCGATAGGTACTTGAGATCAAAAACTGGTCGTCCTTGCTAGATTTTATCAATCCGTGTTCGTCTGAATAAATGGCCGTACTGTAAAGTCCTGAATCCGCGGCATGTCTCTGCCCTTGGTCACAGTGTCTTGTAATTTTATTATCATTTTTAACCACATGTAAAGTAAGGTTTGTAAATACAAGACTGATACGACACGCACCTCCTTCAGGTCAACCTCAGTAAGTACGTGACGTAGTCGCAAAATGGAGAGGCAGGCAATCTCCACAAAGAGCACGGTATTAGGCACCCTAATTTACAGCCCCTTCCGTAATATTCAGTCGCTATAAAGCGTCCGTTCTTCGTTCCCGTCCTCTTAGCATTTAGATCTTTAGACTAAGACCTTTAGTAGAAACCTATAAGTACGAGTATATTATAATGCTCGAGCACAGAACACACTGGAATACATGCTTTTTGCAGTATTTTTTAAAAAATATTAATTCACTTTTCCCGCGATCGTCGCCGTCAGCTTGAAGTTAGTTTTTTTAAAAATCCCGCGGGAACCCTCTGTTTTTCTGGGATAAAAGGTGGCCTAATAAGGCCACTCTCCAAGTCCCTAACTATAACCATGCAAAAAATCACGTCGATAAGTCGCGTTGCTCCAATTATGTTTGTAAAGACGTATGAGCGTTGTTACCCATTTAACGCTCATATGGGTCTTCTGCCTTAAAGTGTATTCCATGTGCAGTTTGGTTCCTACTGGTCAACAGAACATCAAATAAAAATGATTGTTATACGTTGATGCCTAAGTGGTTTAGATTTCGCCTTCGGCCGCTTTTAAGAGGCCGAGGTTCAAATTCAGGCAGGCACCTCTATTTTTCGGAGTTTCAGTGCGTTAATTAATATTTATTTTTGAGATAAAACATAGCCTAAGTAAAATAGAAGATCCTTCTAGATCTTAAAATAATAATCATCATCATCATTATCAACCTTTAGATGTCCACAGCTGGACATAGGTCTCCTGCATGGACCTCCACAGGCTTCGGTCTTGCGCCGCCTGAATCCAGCGGCTCCCTGCGACTCGTTTGATGTCGTCGGTCCACCTAGTCAGGGGTCTGCCAACACTGCGCTTACCGGTGCGGGGTCGCCACTCCAGCACCTTGGGATCCCAACGACCATCAGCTCTTCGAACTATGTGCCCCGCCCATTTCCACTTCAGTTTCGCGACTCGCTGAGCTATGTCGGTGACTTTGGTTCTCCTGCGGATCTCTTCATTTCTGATTTAATCTCGCAGGGATACCCCAAACATAGCTCTCTCCATCGCTCGCTGAGTGACCCTGAGCCTTCTTATGAGGCCCACAGTTAGCGACCATGTCTCGGATCCGTAAGTCATCACTGGCAACACGCACTGTTTGAAGACTTTAGTCTTCAGGCACTGAGGAATTTTGGACGAGAAGACATTTCGGAGCTTCCCGAACGCTGCCCAGCCGAGTTGGATTCGGCGCTTGATCTCTTTCTCGAAATTGGACCTACCTAGCTGGACTGTATGTCCCAGGTATATATGCTCGTCCACAATTTCGAGTGCAGAGTTCTCAACGATTACTGGGTGGAGCGGAGCATGAGCATTGGTCGTCACACATGATTTTCGTCTTGCTCATGTTCATTTTCAGGCCCACCTGAGAAACCCTGCTGAGATCGTTGAGCATTGTACTGAGGTCTCTCAGAGTCTCTGCCATGACTACTATGTCATCGGCAAATCGCAGGTGAGTGATGTACTCGCCGCTTATGTTGATGCAAAGTTCGTTCCAATCCAGAAGCTTAAAGACGTCCTCCAACGCAGCGGTATTAAGAGCTTCGGGGAGATTACGTCTCCCTGTCGCACTCCACGCTGCAAGTGGATAATATTACCTACCTTAAAATAATATTACCTACTTATTTTAATAGTGAAGGAAAACATCGTGAAGAATATTGCATGCCTGTGAGTTCTCCATAATGTTGCCAAAAGTGTGTGAAGTATGCCAATCCGCATTTGACATTAATCACCCTTCCTCTACTGAGATATGCCCAGTAGTGGGCCGACGATGGGTTGAGATGATGACTGATCCCATTTCATGTGAAATGGGATCTGAGTTAAAACGGTTCAATATGTATGTGAATTACAGAATGTAATGTTTCTCCGGATTCCAATATTGATAGATGAGTGTGCGGAAATTGAGATGTGGCACCGGATATTAACAGGCTCATATGGTTTAAGTAGGAAGGGATAAATGAGATTACTGTATTATAATGTGGTTGCTCCGTGTCGAATGCGTGATTTGTACCTATTTCTAACTAATGATTTTAATTCCCGCGGAACTCCGAGATAAAAAGTCGCCTATGTTTTAATCCTGGGTATGAGCTATCTCCATTATAAATTTCAGCCAAATCGGTTCATTCGTTGTGGCGTTAAAGAGTAACAAACATCCATCCATCCATACAGCCATCCTCACAAACTTTCGCATTTATAATATTAGTAGGATTAGTAGGATTTGCATGCTTTTGACGTATCTCTCATTAGTATTCATAGCCTCAATAGCCTGACGGTTAAAGGTGCGGACTGAAACCTAAAGCTGTAGGGTTCAATCCCCACCTGTTGCACTATTGTCGTACCCACTCCTAACACACGCTTCACGCTTATTTGGAGGGGAGAGGGGAATATATTTTGGTCTAACTATACACTAGTGCGCTTTCAAATTGTATTTCAACTTGCGTTGAGGTATGCGCCGTGTAAGTTGCCGAAGCAATACGTGCAATAGTGCGATATCTAAAGCTAAAAAAAAAGTTGAAAGCAATTCAGTGTACAAATATTAGATCTAATTAATTAATCAAGTTCATCATGATTCCTGTCTTATCTTTTGTACTTACTTATAGAACTTTTTGATGGGAGAAGACTAGGGCACTTACTGTGATGCTATTGCCGCATTCAGCTGTGGGATTGTTTAAAAAAGTTAGCTACAGTGTGACGATCGCCATCACCTCTGATTGGCTGAATTAATGGCGTTCTTGTTATAATGTTATTGTTTCTTGTCAATTATGCATTTTAATTAATAACCACAGTGTACCAGCTAATCAAGCTGACCATCCCACTGCTGAATCGCTAATCTTTACTTACGACTCAGAGCCTATAGATTATTATAGAACATGCTCTAAATTGACTTGGACTTGAAACAGTTAAAACAAGACACAAATAATAGTCCTCACATATAAATCTGTCTTGAGTCTTAGCAGTGATAGTATGATGCTGAGATTGACCTTTTTTGATTGAGGAAATCTTAGGACTCACTAATATCTGGAGTTCGTAATGTACACCCAGAGTTTGTATAAGATACCTTCTCGTTCTTAGAATTTTAAAAAGTAACTCCAAGAATTTCGTATTTTCTTTTACCTAAGTTCTCGTCTCTCAAAGGTGTATAATAGAAGCGGAGGTAAAATGAAATTTTCAGTGTCGACGCTTTGTTTGCAATAAAAACCTTTGAATTTTTCAACTATTTTTCTTACTAAACTCCATTTAGCTGCTTGAAAAGTTGGAACTTTTATTTGTGTCTATTTCACACGGGACAAGGCGCTGGGTTTAATCTTGATAAAGTAGATCGCATAGGTACTTAAAAGGGACGTTCCGCAAAAGGCGCAAATGTCGTACTGAAAACACTTGAAAATAACAATAACAAAACAAGAGCCCTATTCTTGTGCATTTCCTCGTATTCGATTCCTTTTTGTGATTCGTAAAAATACGATTCGAGGTGGCCGTCATACTGATCCCACTCGCATCTGAATTATTTGGGAATGCACCTTTTGCGGCTTTTCCGTCTCTGGCGACCTTGCGGCCATGTACGATATTATTTATATAGTATGTACTTTTAGTTTACCTATTTTATTTATTACGAGTTGACTTTCCCAGATTCTCCGAAATTCTTGATTGGGCAGCCCGCTTCGTCTGTCTTTTTGTAAGCGCTTGTCTCAAAAATCTTGAAACGAAGTTTTCACTAATAGTTTCGTAGAAAGTCATCATTATTTATCATTAGCAACCCATCAACAGCTCATTACTGAGCGCAGGTCTCCTCTCAGAGAAGGGTTATAGGCCATAGTCCACCACGCTGGCCCAATGCGAATTGGCGGCCTTCACATACTTTGGAGAACATTATGAAGTACTCTCAGATGTGCAGGTTTCCTCACGATGTTTTCCTTCACCGTTGAAGCAAGTGATATTTAATTGTTTAAACGCACAATGACTCCGAAAAGTCAGAAGTGTGTACCCGGGATCGAACCTGCGACCCCCCGAATAGAAGAACACAGTCCTAACCACTAGGCTATCACTGCTTGTCGAGAGTACTTAAGTATAATATTCTTTCTTTTCAATTTCGTATTTATACTCCTTAGGTAGGTACAGTTTAATTGGAGTTAAAAGGTGATTCGAGAGCCAAAGAGATTTCTTTTACGCTGCGATGTTACTTCGAAATGAGATCTGCCGCGCTTTACAAAGATTTAGAGCATTACTTCCTTCCTTAAGCTCAATACGATCCTTAATTTGCATTATTGCATCGAACAATTATTGCTTCATGCTTGTCAGCTGTAGTCATTGCTGTTCGAATGTTCAAGAAAATTAAAGATAAGAGTAGGTACTTATAATAATATTCTTTTAAAGTGCAGTCATTCTGCATACATAACAAAGTTTCAGATTTTCTTCGCGTGGGTACAACTTTTCGCGACGCCAAATTTTCATGATACTAAACTACGGCCGTTCAGAAAATGCGTTCCTGACACGTCGCGATTGAACTGACGACGTAACTTTGTAATGGCGTTGCAGTTACGATAAAAATATTATTGCTGGTTGTTTACCGTTTTAACAATTGATGAGCATTAAAACAACATTATTATATCAATAATCAATTAATGTTATAATTTTGTGCCAAACTGAGTGTCAAATAACTTGGTAAACAATATTTTTCTAAATCTAAACTGCGCTATTACAAGGTTATGTCAACCGGATATTTTTGTTTTGTATGGCAAACTGACAGGTGTCAAAAACGTATTCTCTCGGTGGCCGTACTTTAGTAGGTACTTACTTACGTCCACACGTAGGTGTACAAACTTACTACCGTACATAATCAGTCCTTTTACTTGTATAATTAAAGTATAAGTATGTCAGATTAATACCAAGTAAAGTCACAAAAACTTGCTAGAACCTATTTAGCCTAGTACGGGAGACTTAAAATTATTCCATGCAGAATTTTGGAACGTCACGATCAGGGCTCTGGTGAAGTTTTAGTGAAGTAATAGGTACTACGTTTATAATAGACATATAAGTATAGATAAGTTGCCTCAGTTTTTACGCAAGCTCGTAGCCAATTAGCGTAACCATTAAGTTTGCTTTATATGTATTTAAGTATTATCGATAGATACATTATAGCAGGCGGTCTGAGCGCGATGTACTTGACGGATGGTTGGATGGATCTCCGCTGTAAATAGCCGGGATATAAATGGCCGTCTAACCGCCAGTCGAGCAGAAAATAAGACTGAGAAGCAGCTGGAAACTAGACCCTATACTTATCCTTTACCGCTTTATAGATAAAACTTGTAGGTGATAAATATTGACATGAAAATGTTGGCGAAAGCGCGACGGAAAATGTGCTGGCAGGACGTCATACTGAACGATTTTTATATTGTACAACACAGAAAACTGTTGAAGCAGGTCAAACACTAGCGCGACGGTGCGTGTCTCCAAAAGCAGACGCTATTCTATGTTGCATTTCACAGTACATTCCATCCCTTGGGCCATTCCTTGTATTAAAACTTCTATAGGAACCACAATCGGCGAGCTTGGACGCCGCCTTTGAGCCGCGAAGTGTGGTTTATAAATGATCAGACAACACTTCTTTACCACTTGTCTTTGTCTGGCAGCATACAAACAAGATTAATTCCTTGCTTAACTTCTCCTTTTGCAAGTTCTTAATACAATAGTTCTCTGTCATATCAAAGTCATAGAGACTTCATTATCCTATACATTACGCTCAGGGCCTATTTTATTTCTTAAAAAACTTCTATACAGTATTCTTATAAACTAACTTACATCTACAAAACTGAGTTTACCGTTTGGCTGTAGTTTTAGTTTTTTGGTCTCATCGTCTTGTCTGTGACATTTTGCTATGTATGCGCCATAGATGACCATCGCTGGACACAGGTCCCGTGCAGGGCTTCCACGTGGCTCGGTCGTGTACCGCCTGTATCTAACGACTCCTTGCTGATTTCGTCGGCTCACCTAGAGGAGTCTGGCTCTCAGTGCAAAATGGGGTTTTGCTCGTTTTCCGGTGCGCGCCACTCCACCAGATAACAACCTATGAAGCATTTTATAATGTATACTTATTTAGCAGAAACTTTGAAGCTTATTCAGTTAAAAGAGCTCCCTGTCAGTTTCGTGAACCAGTGCAAGAGGACCGCAAAACTTACCGACATAGTTTCAAAAACTTGAGACAGTTTCTGGTTCAAATGGGGACGTGCTTAAAGTGCAAAGTTCGATTTAAGAGAGCTCGCATTTAGCTATAAGTCACTAAACAAACTACGAGAAGTATAAAGTGCATACCTACTTTGCTCAAACCTCTATATTTTAAATGTCAGATTGAATCTATTGTACCGCTGTAAAATAAATAATTAAGTCAATTGGATACTTAGCAATAGACACAAAATAATATTATATTTATATTTATTCATTCGTTAATCGTTACCTTCTATGTGGTGATAGCCTCATAAGTAGGCGGTGAAAGTCTAGTGGCTTCACGATTTACATGTTAAATATTAATTACTCGTCTTCACCCACGTTCTCTAACGATTGCGGGCTACTACCAAGAAGCTCAAATACCTATATAACCTTGCGGGCTACAGCTACGCTAGGTGACGCTAATCTGCCAATTTCTTTTTCACGAACCTTAGGAATAACCAACAAACACACTTTCGCATTACTTGTAATATTGATAGGTGTTTAAAATTAAGTAGAACTTATTACACCGTGTAAACCTCATCATCATCATCATCATCATTAGCAATCCATCAACGGCTCACTACTGAGCGCAGGTCTCCTCTCAGAGAAGGGTTATAGGCCATAGTTCACCACGCTGGCCCAATGCGAATTGGCGGACTTCACACACCTTCAAGAACATTATGAAGAACTCTCAGGTGTGCAGGTTTCCTCACGATGTTTTCCTTCACCGTTGAAGCAAGTGATATTTAATTGATTAAACGCACTTGACTCCGAAAAGTCAGAGTACCGTGCGTACCCGGGATCGAACCTGCGACCCCCCGAATAGGAGACCACAGTCCTAACCACTAGGCTATCACTGCTTACAACCGTGTAAACCTATCGAATATCAAATAGGTTGACCACCACATTATTACGTGATTCCTTCTATAAGCGGACACGGAGGCAATCTCTATAAAGAGGTATTTGGGAATTCGGGACCCTAATTTACACCTCCTCCCGCAATACCCGGCCGGCATCTTGGTTATGAAGGTCCGGTCTTCATTCAAACCCTCTTAGTCTCCGGGTACCCGGTTATAAAAATGTAAAATATTGTGGAGAAAATTCTAAAATATTGTGGTGCTCTTTTTGAAACTTTGTTTCTTCCTTTTCCTGACTGAATTTTGGACGTATTTGTAAATCAAAATATAGTAACATAGCCCATTGGAGTTTTCATAATCTAAAGGGGTCATGCTGCCAGCATTTTGGATACTATGGCGTGATTACCAACGAAGGGTGTCGATGAAGTTTTGAATATAATAATAAGTTTTAAATTCCGCAATTTTGTCCCAAGAAAACCCCTACCATTACCTTTATGGATAATGGAAAGGGGTCACATTTCTCAGCAATAGGAAAGTGACCCCTTTCGATGCAGAGAGAGAAAAAGATCTTTAAGACATAAATATAAATAAGAAATAAATAAGACACATTTTTAATGCACGCGAACGAAGTCGTTGGTATCAGCTAGATTTTAATTTTATGATGCCTTGTTCTATGATTCTATCTCCTCATTTTGAAATGTTTTGAACAATGAAGCTGCAGCTATCCAGTGTTCTTTAATAATCATTGGCTGTGTAGAATTCTTTCCTCAAGGATGCCAGTTCTTTGTGAAGCTGGCTGGACTCTTCGTCGGCAATGCAAATGGAGGATATCATCGCCTTTCTCAGCTTCTATTCAAGCCTTTATTAAAGTCTGAAGTTGTAAGACGGTGGTAAAATATTTAATTAAATAGTAAGTAGGTATTTTGCTCGTTCATCTATTCATCCTACTAATATTATAAATGCGAATGTTTGTGAGGATGATGGATGGATGGATGCATGGATGTTACTCCTTTACGCCACAAAATGAATGTATGAACCGATTTGGCTGAAAATTGAAATGGTGTGACCATTATACCCAGGATTAGAAATAGGCTACACTTATTCGCAGAAAATTACAGAGTTCCTGCAGGATTTAAAAACCATAATCCACGCGGATAATTAATAAATCGATACGTATGTCAAGAATTATTATTTATTTATTTACCTAGTACCTCCACAAAAGCTAGTCTTTGATAATGATAGATCCGTGTTTAATATCCGGAAACTGTCAGGTCAAAGAAGATTATGATTCTTTGTAGTCTCACAAAGACGAAACGCGATCAGAATAAAAGTCTCGTACTGTACAGACAAAAGGCTTTTCTTTTCATATTAAGAGACATTCCAGCAATACACAAACGCACAGTTTGGAATAACAACGATCTTGAAGATTTACCAATAGCGATTCCGAATATCCTTTTGTATTGTCCGGTTCCTTGTCGTGAAACGGAATAAATAAAATTGCTTGTATTTCGGACTTTTAAGTTATCTGTATGTTAATGAATATTCAGTAGGGGAACATACTGAAAAATATTTTAAAAATTACAACACGACTACGAAGAACTAACATCCGTCGTATTCATTTTGTTCGAATAAAATGTAGGTAAATTTCAAATTTTTCTAAAATCATCATGTTTTTTTATAATCATAGTTCACACTTAAAACATGTTTAAAACGATATATACAATTATGTAATTCGATTTTCTGCTCTGCTCATATAACTTATAAAAGGCCTCTATTCCCATAAGTAAAGCTGGTTTGAGGTCTTGTGGGAAATCAAGTCAAATCTGGAATCACTTTTATGAAATGTGATTAAAAAAATTGCATGAAAAATTATATTTCTACACTCAATTAAGGAATCAAATTAGATTAAGTGCGGTGAAATGACGGCGTGTTCATACGGGTTCACTTTCAGGGTAGGCTTGATAGATTAAGTATTTATTTTTGGGGTATCTTGTTAAACTTAGATTTAAATGAAGATTGAAATAAATAGTTCTAAACTTTAATAGGTACCTATAATTATTATATTTATTCGCTAAAGAAAGTGTCTAAGTTTTTTTTTTTACTTTTAGTAAACTACCCCGACCAAACTATTTCAAACACTCACCGGCCCACTACTCGCCACATGTCTCCTCTTAAATCAGAATCAGGTTTAGCCCATAGTTCGCCACGTTGGCCAAGTGCGGACTGCGGATTGACAAACTTCATATCTAAGATAGGTGCATCTTTGAGAACATTGTGGAGAACTCTTAAACATGCAGGTTTCCTCTGAATGTTTCCTTCACCGTTGAAGCAAGTGATCATATTTAAGTGCTTAAAGTACTTACTCGAAAAAATTAGAGATGCTTGGGATCGGTCTTCGATACCAAAGTCCGCCGTATTTGAGTAGGTAGGTTACCACTTAAGTGTAGTTACTGTGGACCTTACAACTAATCCATGAATAGATTTAAGTTGAAGCAGCGCGTACCTGTTTAAAACTATCCGCAATCATGACTTGCAGTGGCTGGTGTGTGTTAAACCTTTGCGAACATTAGTGAGAACTAGCGCACACGTGATTATGAAGCGGGCTTTACGGTAGAAGTAATTACGATATTCGTACGCACGGATCGATTGCCAGCCGATAAATTACAGTAGCAAATTAATTACCGGCTCTGTAACGCTCTCGGTGGACACTCGCATCTGTCGTGAATTCATGATGTTTCGGCACTAAATTACATTTATTGGATTGGATTTAGGGACGTGGATGTGCTTTGTCATTCAGAAATAAGTTACAAAATATATTTGCGTGTTATTACATGGAATATAACTTAGACATCCTTGTACTATCCTTGCTAATATCGTAAATGCAAAAGTGTGTTATTTTGTCGGTTTGTCCTTCAATCACGTAGCAACCGAGCAACGAATCGTGATTTATAGCATGGGTATAGTTAAGGACTTTTATCCCGGAAAAACAGGGTTCCCGTGGGATTTTTAAAAACTCAATCTAACCTAACCAGAAATTGTTTGGAGCAGCAAATAAAAATATTAAATAAATAAGCAAAATGAAAACTGAAGCTAAACAGCCCACAGCTAAAATAAGACCACATTTTTATCGCAAATGTAATTTAACATTCCTTCAAGCGTCGGTCCGATTTAGATAGATATCAGCATGTATCATGTAGGTACCTACTCGTCCCCGTCTCCCTAATAATTTCTTCCCCAAGGATCTGCATTGCTGACGGAGGGGAGTGGGAAAAAAAAGTTCACGTTTGCCAGCAGCTGAGCCGAGCGTGCATGTGCACTTCTTGCAATTTGATAAATTATTCCAATTTAATGGTGATCAAACTCAGCAAAAATGGTTTGTTTTTATTGAAAAATATACGTCTTCTTCTTTTTCATCATCCGATAGACATCCACTGCTGAAAAAAGGTCTCTTCCATGGACTCCCGCATGCCTTGTTCTTGCGCCGCTAGTGCATCTAGCAGCTCCGTGAGACTGGACTGATGGCGTCTGATGTATTAAACATAGGTCGTATGTAAGCAAGCGTCTTCTTTTTTGCTTCATCATTGTTTATTTTTACAATCTACTGCCACAAATCAACATAAAGTTACAATTTTTTTTTAATACAGCTGTTAATTAAAAATTTAAATCACGGGGACATGTCGAATTTGTAATCGGTCTATGTATAGTACACTCGACATCCTGTTAGCTCTCTACCACCTTTCTGTCGAAGACCATTTAACAAATTGTTTTACCGACTTTGTAGTAGGCAAGAGCAACACACACAACGAGTATGAAATTCGGTGAAACTGATCTATCATCAGATCCAATACATATCTCATTCAAACCAAATCAATGATTAGGTATGTTTGTCAAATAATTACGTCAAATATAATAACATCAAATAATTATTAGGTATGTCTATTTTATAGCAGTGATAGCCTAGTGGTTAGGACTGTGGTCTCCTATTCGGGGGGTCGCAGGTTCGATCCCGTGTACGCACCTCTGACTTTTCCGATTAAAGTGCGTTTAAGCAATTAACTATCACTTGCTTCAACGGTGAAGGAAAACATCGTGAGGAAACCTGCACATCTGAGAGTTCTTCATAATGTTCTCGAAGGTGTGTGAAGTCCACCAATTCGCATTGGGCCAGCGTGGTGGACTATGGCCTATAACCCTTCTCTGAGAGGATACCTGCGCTCAGTAGTGAGCCGTTGATGGGTTGCTCATGATGATGATGATGTCTGTTTTAAGTTTTTGAAGAGCTATTGAATAGTTCGCCTACCACCCTAGTTCCAGCCGGTTGGAAACAAAGAACCGTCCAAATTAAACCTGCTTTGGAATGAAAAAACCACATTGAAATCGGTCCACACGTTTGAGCCTTAGTTTGACACTTAAAAACAGATAGTCAAACAGACAGACATACAGTTAATATCGTCAAACTTATAAAACCCCTCTTTTTGCTATAAATTCATGTAGGTAACCGTATGTGTTACATAATATTAAAGCAAACTGCATGGTAAAATATCGTATAATATATTGTTATTGTCTTCCAAGTTATTGCTTATTGCATTTTCTATGATACATTACTCAATATGCACCTGAACTATAACTTTGGGAAGATCACATGAATATTGTAGAGAATTTCTACCAAACGAAAATCAGCAAAGTTTGGTATAATAGAAATTTCTTCCAGCTTCCCTAGAAAGCGATTAAGGTGAAATTTACAGTAGGTAAGTAGTATCTAATAGGTCTAAATATGAAAAGTAAAAATATTAGCTCCTAAATCAAATTATTTTCACCAACACAAAGGTTAAAGCAAATTTTACACTACATAGCTCTGATCAAGACATCGGTAGATCAAGACATATTCTCAGCTATTCACTCCTCTTAGGCTATAGACTAGACGTCAAGTGAAAAAATTCCCATTGAAATAAAATTTCTTTAAACGTAGGTAGGTAATTGAAATAACAGCCTTTTATTTCCGAATACTGAACCTTGGTTTTCCTGAGTCATTATGAACCTAGACTTTGTTAGGAAAGCTATTGTAAATCTATAATAGACTAGTTATGTGAGTGTTTCTTAACATACCGGTACCATGAGACTTATGTAAGTATATAGATTGCCTCAGCCAAGGATACGCGGCCTAAGGTCAATTAATGTCTCTTTTTTAATATTCTTACATAGCAGCGGCAGTAGGTCACGGGATGTTATGTGATTACGGCCACCCATGAACATTCGTAGTACCATATTAAGGCACAACCAATGCGTTGATAGCTTTTCAAGAAATTGTTGGTCCGCCTCTTGAATAACCCCATATTGAAGCGTCTCTCTCTCTCTGTGTTGTATTCCTTATTGCTGAAGGTCACACTCTCAGTCTCAACACTCTCAACAGTATCACTTTCTTGGCATAATAATCCTTCCACGTATCAAATGGAAATAAAGCTTTAAATGCAGCTAGCAAAACCATATTATTAAGGCACCGTTTAGCTTCTTTTCATAATATACTTACCAATCTAAAAATAATCACAAGCATCAAACAGCCGAGATCAAGTAGACCAACTTTATAGTTATGGCGAATTTTTCTTGTAAAATTAATTTTATCTTCGGGAATGCAGAGCCAACAGCTAAGTGAGTAGAAGTTGCAAAAGAAAAGTCTAGACAAGAAAACTTATTTTCTAAAAGAACAGTTTAATACACTTCCATCGAATAAAAACAGTTTAAAGTAACCTATTTTTAAAATGGGTGGATGATTAATGGATGAACTGAAAATTAAAGTGGGTGAAATAAAAACCTGGATAAATTGCCTTTTTAGGGTTCCGTAGTAAACAAGGAACCCTTATAGTTTCGCCATGTCCGTCCGTCTGTCCGTCCGACCGTCCGCGGTTTAGCTCAGAGACTATTGGTACTAGAAATCTGTAATTTGACAAGGGTATAAATATGCCGACAAAGTGGTGAAATAAAATTTTGAAAAATATTTTTTTTAGGGTACCTCCCCTACATGTAAAGTGGGGATGAATTTTTTTTTCTCTCGACTATCCCATAGTGTGGGGTGTCGTTGAATAGGTCTTTCAAAAATATTGTGGGTGTTTTTTCAATTTAGGGATCCGTTTGTGAAATATGATATTTTAAAGTGCTAAATTTTATTAGAGTCAAGTGTCCCCTCCTCTGCCAGCTAAATAGTTGTATAAAGGATACAAGAAAAAATTCACAGCAGTAGTATATATAATGAATTTTAAAGGAAAACTATCACGGCTAAGTAGGGTTCATTAGTTAAGGAGTTATATCTGTTTTTTCTAAGTTAGGTATTACACGAAGTGTAAGTTGCATATTTTGTAGTAACTTATAGTATTTAAACCTCCTCCTTTCGTCGTATTCCCCATTACTGAGGGTCGTGACCCCTTCCACCAATGATCTTTTTATGGACGATGTCGCGCCATGTCGTCCGGTTCTCTGCGACATGGAGAGCTATAGAGTATTTAAACCATGGAACTCAAAATGTATTCAATATTCATAAATAAAATAAAAGCACTGTCCTAGGTCAGCAATAATATTTGAGACTTTCAACTACGGAACCCTACACTGCGCGTGGCCCGACACGCACTTGGCCAGTTTTTTAAAGATTCGATTCGTTATATTATGAGTCCGTGTAACATATAGGCTACAATTTATATGAACAAAATCAATATGACGATGTGTTATCCAATTTTCAGAAGTTGGGTTGTTTTTAAACTTTTTTCTTGTGTGTATAAGTAAATGGAGTTAGGAGTATATTTTAATATTTAAATCGCGAAGTCAGTAGAATACGAAGACATTTAATTGAATTTTTCATTCCGTCTAAGAAGTTCAGGCTTTATTAAAGTCTTGAATAGGAGCTGTGAGAGGCAATCGTCCCCTCCATTTGCATTGCCGCGTCCGGGCCGGCCCAGCACCACAAAGCGCTGGAATCCTCAAGGAAGGAATTCAATGCAGTCAAAGCTCTGAAAGGACTCGCTTTAGATAGACATGTTTAGCTTCTTAGAATTTGGTATCTGGGTAAGATAATTTAATCGGACTTTTAGGCCTGTAACAGATATTTGCTACTACAGTACATAGCCACAAAACATCTTGATCTTGCCCCTTCTAATTCTATTGGAACGTAAGTTCTTTATCGCGCGGTACGGAAGGGGGCTAGACGGAAAAAATTAAGGAACCGACACTCGACATATTTTTGAAACCGACACTTTTTTGTTGAATGTGAATTTTGCATTGTGTTCGGTATTTTCGCGATACAACATTGGGTCTCCGTAGCCTAGTGGCTCCGGCAGTCGCCTAAAAGTTCAAAGTCGATGGTTCGAATACCAGCTCGACAGACTGAATTTTCTATTTTCAATTTTATTTTAAATAATTTCTACATGTGGAATTTTTCCCTAATTTTTTATAACTTATAAGTTAAACCAGATAAAGTAGTATTGGCGGATACTTACTTATTATTTTTAATAAAAAAAGAACATTGATTGTACATAGTAAGGAATTCCTTCATTTAATGGCCAATGGCCACGGGCGCCGGGTCTTGTTGGCTTTTATAGAATTGACGAGCAGTGAAGCATAGTCAGCATTATAAAAATCAATCCTCCTATTTAGTAGTATATTATTTTTTGTTAAGACACCTTTTTTGACATCGTTTCAACCGATGGGCGTCCACTGCAGGACATAGATCTCTTGAAGATAGTTTCATCCTGTACGCTTTGGTGTCAATTGTGTGATGTGTCCAGCAGTTCTCCAAGCTTCTGTTCGGTTTGATGTCGTCTGTCAATGAAGTGGAGGGTCTTGTTAGCACTGTGCAGTTAATGCATTCTAGCGCTGCTATGTAGCTCCAGTCTCCATACGAAAGCAACGGTACGGAAGGGATAGAATATGCTGATTCAAATGTATTTGTTAGATCAGATAGTTTCGCAATTGTTTCGCTGCTATAAAACAGTATTCTTTGTCCTTATTTCCTTTAGGGACTAGTGGAACAGACCGCTTCAGTTACACGACAAATATGTGCTCAAATCCACGGAACATTCTATCAGGTATTTTATACATAGGATGTGTGGGTTAGCTTACGTAAAACGAATTTCTTAGTAACATTTCGCTGACAATACAAATCTAATCCGACATGAGAACGGTGTGTATTGATTCGCCATTTTTCACTTTCACATTACCAACTGTCAGTTCCATTGTAGACCTTTGTCAGTGTCAGTAAAATCGTACGAATCAAACCATAATCAAACAGTCGTTGTAACTTATTTCTTTCATATTGTACGTTTACCCTCTTGAATAACTTGATTGGTAACACAAAATACAAGCATGTATACGACATAGCCTTGTTTATTTTAAGAAAAATATAACGATTCACGTAAATAAAAGTAATATTTCTTATATAATATTTTTTCTTTTACTTACCTCGTCAATCTCTAACTTTTCTTGTCCAAACTCTTTCTATATGTTGACTATAGCTTCGTACCAACTGTTATACGCCCTCGTTTCATTTTATATCTGAGGGGTTTCCGATTTATTTATTATTACCCTACATTCTATCTTCCTTAATTTTTACAGATAGAGAGATTTTTATATTTTAACATAACTAACTTTGATAAGATGTCCTTGCACACGTCCTTTTTATATTTAAGTTTAGTTTTTAAGTATTAAAATGTACAGAATAAATCTATATATATAAAAGAAAGTGGTGTTAGTTACACTATTTATAACTCAAGAACGGATGAACCGATTTGTCTGAAAATTGGTGGAGAGGTAGCTTAGAACCAGGAGACGGACATAGGATACTTTTTATCCCGTTCGACCTTTTTATCCCGTTCGACCGCGTTTCCGTTAAGTCACTATAAAACGTGGTATAACAAAAACGCATCTGACATGGAATAACAAAAAGCAAATGACAGTGGAATAACAAAACGTCAATGACAGCTAAACGTAATTTTGTCTTTGGTTAAGTATGGTAAAAAATTTGACAATTATAAAAATGATAGCTAAACGTAATTGATAATATCATCAGTAATATGTTTTCTCTTTGAATCATCATTAACAATGCCGCGAGTAATATTATAAATGCGAAAGTGTGTTTGTTTGTTGGTTTGTCCGTCAATGACGCTGCAACAAAGCTACGGATTGACGTGAGTTTTTGGATAGTTATAGTTGAGAACCTGGAGGGTGACAGGCATCCCGGAAAATCAAAGAGTTCCCGCGGGATTTTAAATACTAAATCCACGCGAACGAAGTCGCGGGCATCAGCTAGTAAATAAATAAATAAATAACTTAATCGCCACTAAACTTTGATACAAATTGACAAGCTACTAAGTGCCCAAGTAGGAAAGTGACACGGGAAATAATTAATAGGCGATTAACATCATAAATCACCACAATGAGGTCCCCGAGGAACCGTGTCGAACGTTATCACTTACTGCTCACCCCATACACCCTCAAAGTCCACCATTAGTATGATTTTTTTGAATACGTATTTCGATTAGAGTTCAGATGAGGCATCAACACTTACAGGAATTTTATTTATTAATTACTAGCTTTTCCCGCGACTTCGTCCGCGCGGAGTTAGGGTTTTAAAAATCCCGCGGGAACCCAGTTTTACAGGATGAAAGTAGCCTACGTCACTCTCGAAGTCCTCAATTATACCCAAACAAATAATTAATTCGATCCGTTACTCCATTGCTGCATGATAAAATGATAAATTTCTCTCCAGCCAGCACCTTTATTAAAATAAAGATTATGTATGATGTAAGTACTATTATTATGTTCGTAATGTATATATCTATTGCACGAAGCGACAATACTTAATATTATAGGTTTAAGGTGGTAAAAGCATGCGACAGGTGATTTACGATGAGCTCTGTGAGGTTTACAAATTGAAAAATATAATTTCAATTTGAATAATTTCAATGCAATATGTAATTTGGGTATCTTAACTAAATTCGCTTAGAGATAGAAACACGATTGGAAAAAAAAATCTCGATAGAAAGTTTTCCCAAACTTTGATCCAATAATCTCCTTTTTTTAGGTTTAAACCTTGTTTAAACAGAAACGGTAGTTTTTTTCCTGCTATTTTTTTTATTTGTGTTGATATAAATAATAATTACTAAAAGCGGTGAGAAAAATTCTTTGATTATTGGCATCCATAATTTTTTAAATCAATTTTAAAGATTTTTTTCAATTCCCAACCCCTGCATGCATAATTTCCATCTCTTTCCTAGCACTGCAAAATATATAGCTCTATCCCACTCGTACGACCCAAACAATTTAGGATCGTTATATAGCCCCTTAAGTGAGGTTGGCATCCATTTTAGTTTGACTTTATAATAACTCACGAAAGATGTCAAAGTTTTCGAGATGTATGTAATCGTACTAGGGGGTTATTATGTGACACAGTCACAATTCAAATTTTCGCCGCGGGCGGATTCGATTGATAGGTTTTGCGTTTTATCACGAAAGTATTTTTGTTACACAAACAAATGAATTATATTATATACGTAACTAATACTAGCTTTTAATAGCTTTTGCTCGTGAATTCGAGGAGTTAAGTTTTTAAAAATCCTGCTTCCTATTTGTATATACAGGATAAAAATTTCCCTGTGTCACTCACTCTCCAGGACCTCAAAATATCACGTCGATTATTGCTGCGTTATTGAAGGAATATATCTTTTACGTATGTTTTTATGTATTTTGTTGTTGTGTATTAATCTTGTATCAGAAATAAAAACTTATAAATAATATAATATTGAAGGACAAACCAAACACACTTGAATTTATAGTAAAAAAGTATTTACAGTGTACAAAATAAATTGTCTATGGAGATTCTAATCTCCCTCTATAAAGTAGCAAACGTCTGCAAAATGTTTTGTGTAAAAATATTTTGCAATAAAGCTGCGTTTCGCCAGAACAACAGTGAAAAGATTTGTTATAACAAAGAATGAAACTTCCGCGGGCCCTTAATATAACAGTGTATAACTGTAACAGCTGTTCCGTTTCACATACTCATTCGATCTAACTACGAATAAAAATGGATACAATTATAGGACTATGGAATAATACAGTAAAATCATAAATTCATAAGATCGTCATTCCACGGCTAAACATGAACCGATCTTGTTTTGCGTAAACAATCTCTAAAATATATTGACAGATCTAAAACGAGTACTACCTATCCTTCAACGCAGGAAGCGTTATAGAATAGAAATATTTTTTATTCGAATAAACTTTTTTTACAAGTGCTTTTGAATCGTCGATGAGTCTACCACTGGTTCGGAAGAACATCCTGCCGAGAAGAACCAGCAAGAGACTCGGTGGTTGCTCTTTTCAAAACAAGTTTACAATACAATAGATTCTATGCTATGTTTCCACAATGAGTGGAAGTTCCACAAAAGCATACCTACATACAATTCAATACATGTTAAGACGGGCAGACAGAAAGCAGCCCCATTTCCGCCGGTGGCAGCCGTTCACGAGCATGACGCGTGACCCAGCCGTTGCTTCGCTCAACCATATATTTTGAGGAAACGTAACAACCCGTATCACAACCGCATTATGTAAAAGATAGCGTGAGATAAAGACCTTCCGATTAAGTTTAGTTTAGTTATTTTGTATAACAGAATTAGCCACACTGTGGCGTTATGAAAACTGAGAATAATGGCAACTTTTGAATGTATTAGCAACTAATCTCACTAACATAGAATAAGTCTTACTCGAGAGTAGGTAGCAAATATTTCAAGAGTAAACTATATTTACATTTCACCATCGCCTCATCTGGGATTGAAATCGCCACTAGTTAGTAGGTAAAGCACATTTATTATCTGAGGAGGAAGAGTAATGATTTATAATTTTTGCTATGCCTAGTTATTTTCGAGAGCTTTACTCTAATTGATCTATGCACGTAACAGACAAGTTATAAGCGCGGGTGAAGTAGCAGGAACTATAATGTCCCCGAAGACTTTATAAATGACTAGGGTGTACTCTTCAATTGTTTGTTATTAGTCGGCCTATTCGATTTCTCGGTTGACTCTATTTTGAAAACAATCCACAGCGA
Organism: Oeneis ivallda; assembly: GCA_029955525.1. Lineage (NCBI taxonomy): Eukaryota > Metazoa > Arthropoda > Insecta > Lepidoptera > Nymphalidae > Oeneis > Oeneis ivallda. Next base: position 11,980,677 of record JARPMR010000016.1, on the reverse strand, counting down.
AGGAATATTTAAACGGCTGAATATTGAAGCGGATACAATACGGATGTTTGTCGTTATGGATCGAGAGCCAGTAGGAAATTTTCAGGCGGGGTTTAATATTAACAAAAAGTTGGTATGGTCCATTCCTTTATGAACGGACTATGGAACTAGATATTTCAGCTGCTGGTCAATGGGTTGGGGGGTATAATATAATTTTTGAATTTTTAGGTGGACTTACCATTTCGATCAGACGCAACTTACATTGTAAAAACACCACATCCATCGTATATGTACTGGTGCAGTTTAAAAGTTTATATATTATTCAAACTACCTTTTATAGAGTTCTCATAAAAAAGCAAGTTTAAAGATGCGTGCCACCTACAAGGTCCCATCATAATAACATGCCACATTTTTTTAAAATAAATTCACGGAGATGATATTAAAATACATTTCTTAAATTATTTACTTACCAAATAGATAGGTACAAAAAATCTGATATCTCGCTACCCAACCATAGTCATTATGGTAGGTTTATTTGACCATACACAGATTACACAATATGTTACAATTTACAAACTTGCAGCTTTAATTAAACACTTCCTTAAAATTTCCCACGAGATCTCGGACCATTTATAGGATGGAATAAAAATCTGAACCCCTTGAATACACCGCACAAAAGGTTCAGCCTATTAAGGTGGTGGCAATCTTGGCCACTCTACCGTACAATATTTTTCTTTTATTCCTTTCCATTACCAACTGTGCGGCTCAGCGCTAATTAAATTGTACCACTCGCTTGTGCAGTTGGTTATTATTTTTTAACTCGCCTCATGAAAATGCATGACCAACTAACTTATTTTTCCGGTCAAGTACGAGCCGAGTTGGCTTGTTGAAGATTCTGTAACCTTTTCAATTTATTCAGGTTTTATATTGGAGTGAACACTGGTAATTTTGCTTCCGCAATTTATTGCGAAATCAAATAATTGCAAAAATTTACTTTTTGCGAGTAGTAAAGTGGGAGTTTGAAGTCGGTTGTTTAGAAAGATTTTTTATACCAAATTATAATATAGCTTGTTCTAAGTAAAACTTCATTTGTATGGAAACTAGAGCTTAATTGTGACTTAATTATACACACAAATTTTAATACAGCGTGTGTGTGTTTTTAACTAATCGTGTTTTTTACCAGTATGAGTAAGAGTTATTATCGAGATCAGTTAGCAAAATAGCAAAATGAGTTAAGTATAACTATAAACTATAGGTACCAACTACCAACAAACAAGGTGAAGCAGCTAATAAGCGGTGGATCCAGCCATTCGTATCGCCACCATAAATCAAAACAATGAGGTCTCCGAGGAGACTTCAAACATCGTTATCAGCAATTTCTCACATCCACGTACCCTCCGAATTCACTTCATTATCAGCTACCTATAATTCAAATTCCGTTCGATGTTCGCTCAATAATGTGATAAATATACCTGAGCTATATGGTTACTAAAGCGAGAAAATAAGCTGGTAATCATAATATTGTCTTTATCTTAGTTACCTACATCTTTAGTTTATTTCGTTTTTGATCAAAAAAGCAGCTGGTTTCGTAGGCGGCCGAAGGGGTAGAAATTAACTTTGAAAGTAATCCCTAAACTGAATAGGTATCAAAAGTTGGTGGATATTTAAATCATAACAATGTTTATGAATTCATTGAAGTTTTTATTTTATTTTGCTGGTACGTACGAGTATATGTTTATCCAGGCCTGAATATTTTCTCGCTTCTCTGTTGTATCACTACATTATTGCCCTCCGGCCAAAAGTCCCATGGAAATAGGAAAAGTCCGCACCGACAAACACATCTCTGCACCCAGGCAGTTGGAATAAGTCGTCTTCAGAGTTCAAAAACAACTGGCTAGACTTATTACTGCACTATAAAAATAATATCATCAACTAGCTTTTACAACAACTTCGTGCGCGAAGAATGGGTTTTGTTACGGTGTGATTTAAGGACAGATCAACCAATAAACCAGCCAGCACACTATCGCATTTATAATATACGTAGTACGGATGGTTCAGTCGTAGTTAAACGAGTGCATAATATTATGTAAATGATTTAATATCCGGTACTGCATCTCAATCTCCGCTCAATCACTCGTAGATAAATGCGTAAGCCGTATCGATCCAGATAGGTAGGAGTGTGAGTTAGTACGTGGTAGGCTAATGATTTAAATAACCTCATTAGCCCAACGGTTAAAGGTACGGACTGAAAACTGAAAACTCGAAGGTTTGATCCCCAACCGTTGCACTGACTTCATTCTTAAAAAAAATTAAAGTAGCGAAAAGCTTGTTTGTGTTAGAACTAGTTCAAAATAAAAACCGGCCAAGTGCGTGTTGGGCCACGCGCAGTGTAGGGTTCCGTAGCTGAAAGTCTCAAATATTATTGCTGACCTAGGATAGTGCTTTTGTTTTATTTATGAGTATTGAATAAATTTTGAGTTTATGGTTTAAATACTATAATATTCTACAAAATATGCAACTTACACTACGTGTAATACCTAACTTAGAAAAAACAGATATAACTCCTTAACTAATGAACCCTACTTAGCCGTGATAGTTTTCCTTTAAAATTCACTATATATACTACTGCTGTGAATTTTTTCTTGTATCCTATATACAACCATTTAGCTGGCAGAGGGGGGGGGACACATGACTCTAATAAAATTCAGCACTTTAAAATATCATATTTCACAAACGGATCCCTGAATTGAAAAATGATGTTCCCACACCCACAATATTTTTGTAAGACCTATTCAACGACACCCCACACTATGGGATAGACGAGAAAAAAAAATTCATCCCCACTTTACATTTAGGGGAGGTACCCTAAAAAAAATTATTTTTCAAAATTTTATTTCACGACTTTGTCGGCGTGATTGATATTTATACCCTTGTCAAAGTACAGATTTCTAGTACCAATAGTCTCTGAGCTTAACCGCGGACGGACGGACAGACGGACGGATATGGCGAAACTATAAGGGTTCCTTGTTTACTACGGAACCCTAAAAAGAATATTAGTCTAGGCTAAAATTCTTTTTTAAAGTACTAATTATTATTTATTTATATCAATCATATTTCCTGCAAACCTGAAAAGCTGAATAAATAAAATAATTTACTCTGCAATGAAACCGGTTTGAGAAGTTCACTACTCGAGCGGTTTTAGTAAGTAATCTCGTATTTTTACGCAAAATGAGTAGTAACTATTATGAACTTACCCTCACACTGTATTTTTAGTATGTTTACTTAAAATAAGGTTAAATGGACCTTTAAGTATGATTCCGGGCGCTCATCTGAATACCTACCGGTAAACGGATAAACCCGATCGGGTTTTTGAATAACCATTACTATGTAACACAATGTAAATGTACATTTGTTTAAAATATTAAAAAAATCATTTTTTTTCATTATCCTTATAATCAGTAGACTGACTAAAAGGTCAGCGTGAGTGAAAACAATAAGAAACATTAAAAAGTAAAGTACTTAACAGAAGTTTAAAAGAGTAGGTACATCGGCGGGCTTATTGCTAAAGTACTTATCCAAATGCCAGACGGAAAATACCAAAGTAGCAAGCTCATTTCAAGTATAACAATTATCCATTATAATTTCCCTCTAAAGGTCACGCCGGTTGGCTTTTCGCTACGTTAAACATTTTAGCATAACACGCTAAATGATTTTAGATAATATAGTTAGTTAGTTTCCTCTTTTTAGGGTTCCGTACCCAAAGGGTACCAACGGGACCCTATTACTAAGCCTACGCTGTCCGTCCGTCTGTCAGCGGGCTGTATCTCGTAAACCGTAATAGATAGAGAGATGAAATTTTCGCATATTATGTATTTCTATTGCCGCTATAACAACAAATAATAAAAATGAAATTAAATTAAAAAAATTAAATTAAAATATTTCCATGGGTACATGGAAATATTTTAATTTAATCTTTTTTAACGGAACCCTAAAAGAGCGAGGCCCGACTCGCACTTGGCCGATTTTTTTCTTGAAAGCTTACGTAGACGTGTAAAATATTTTTATTCTGAGAATATAATTATGTGTGTTTTTTTTTTTCAAAAATTAAATACTTATCAAAACTGATAAAGCTATAATCCAGTTTAACATCTGCATTTGTACATCTGAATTTAGTTTAGGGGCATTGATCTTTGTAGCCTCGGTCTACGCTGCATGCTGTTTGTAGCGAAGTTTGCTACATTTGTAGCTATAAGCTAACACTTACTGACAATTTTCAAGAACTCTTAGGAACACTAAAATAAGATGGTGGCGTTAGGCATCGTTAGGTATGGAGTTGAATTTCTAACCACTACTTAGGGGATGATGAACCTAATGTCCCAAGGCGACCGGAAAGCGCAGTGTTGGCAGACCCCTCATTAGGTGGACCGACGACAACAAATGCGTCACAGGACGGCTACCAGCGTTGTCATCAGGACACATTAGGCGCAAGGCCAAGGCCTGTGAAAGTCCATGAAAGAAACCTGCGTCCAGCAGTGATCGTCTATCGGTTAATAAAGAATAAAAAGAACCTAAATAGGTAAACCTCATAGTTGCTGAAAGCAGGAATTAATCTCTAGTTCGGAAATATATGTACGCAAATTTATATGGTAAAAATGTAATGTTTTCACATAATATTGTTATTCGGATTTGGTTTCATAAGGTTTCATATTTTCAGATTCTGAGAGGGACGGAACCGAACGGACCTTCATAAACGTGACGCTGAATTACAGAAGATGGTGTAAATTAGGGGCCCAAATACCTCTTTATGGAGATTGCCCGCCTGCCCGTTTAGAGAGTCACGTAATAATATCGTGGTCGATTTCTAGATATTTGCCGTAGGTATCCTCCAGCTTGATTCCTCGTAAACTTATCTTTTCGTTACAAAAATAACTCGTACATTCTGACTCAACACAAAATATTGCATATTTGTTTTGAAAATTACGTTTATTTTCAAAACAAAATACTTCTGCAATATTTGGTAGTGCCAAAACGTTCAACATAATATATAAAAATTCTTTTAAAAAGAACCGACTTCAAACGCCACTGAAAAGTATAAAATAATTTCAGTTTGTACACGTATGTTGAAGTCGGGCGGGCCTAAAGAGAAACGATGAAACGAATGCGCCACGCTAGCCCAAAATTTTAATTTGTAGGTCCACAGAATATTATAATAGTAGGACTTGGTACAGGTACGTTGAAGTCGGGCGAGCATTGCAGTTTCATAGCAGTTTTCTTTCTATTTCTTATCTCTAATAAATCACAGATGAGGGTGTAAATTTCTTATATACCGGATTTCGTACTATGTCGTCATCGTTATGGGCATGAATACTAGCTTGCTGCGCTGATGTTTCAGAAGTGATAGTCTAGTGGTAAGGACTGCGGTCTCCTATTTGGTTTGGGGGAACGCGGGATCATTTCGCATCTCTTACTTTTCGGAGAAGTGCCTTTAAGGAATTAAATATCACATGCTTTAACGGTGAGGAACGATGTCAAATAATGGTGATAGCACGAGCTCAAGAGGCAGCGGACGAAAGGTTTGTTAGCATTTGTAGATATGCCTAGTTCTAAATACTAATATCAACAAATAAATATATTTTCCAAATCAAAACGAATAAATAGGTAAACACTCTCCAAACGCAGAGGAAATGTATTGTGTAATACTCGCACGAGCTTATAACAGAAAGATTTTCACAAAAGATACACCCACACGATTAATACTTCAGTACTACTTCGCCGAGACACCTGTTCCATTTCACACATTCATTAGATACGCTATCAAGGAACAAAAATAAGTATACAATGGAAAAATACAAAGCACTAGATTGTAGACTGTTCAAGTAATTCATTTCATATTATTTACTTTATTGCAGGGCCGGATTTTTTTTTTCGTTGGTGATATTTAAAATATAATTAAAAATCTCTCGACCGAATCCGGTCACGGCGGCAACTTCCTCAGAGAACAGTCATCTGCGTGGGAGATATTATAGTGCACCAGTGTCTGTGCAAACATAAATGCATTCCCTCACTCCCATATTCCGATTAGACGGAAAATCTATCTCGGAATGCTCTCCGAGGCACGGAGGTGACTGACCGCCAACTTCTTAACTCCTGGTTAGTAGTAGTAGAGAATTTCTTGACTGAAAAACCCAATAAGTACAGTTTTAGCCCAACCCGGGAATAAAACCCAGGACCTCGTTATCCGTAGTTGAACATGCTAAGCACTAGACCAGTGTTTGTCAATTTGTGGGCCGCGACCCCGAGGAGGGTCGCCAAACCTTACTCGGGGGTCGCGGGTAAAAGAAAATATCAAGTGTTTGTAAGTCCTACACTACTATAAAAATTACAAATCAAGTCAATAGAGGTTAATGTATATTTTACAGGAAAAATAAAACCAACGCTCTAACTAGCATAGTTTTTTTTTTTATATTAACAACTAGCTGATGCCCGCGACTTCGTCCGCATGGATTTAGTTTTTAAAAATCCCGCGGGAACTCTTTCATTATCCGAGATAAAAAGTAGCTCTCCCAGTCTGAGGAACCACTACTATATCCATTAATATACCCATGCAAAAAATCGCATCAATCCGCTGTTCTGTTGCAACGTGATTGAAGGACAAACCAACAAACAAACACACTTTCGCATTTATAATGTCAGTAATGCTTTATTATATAACACTTTTTATAATTGTCAAATTTTTTACCATACTTAACCAAAGACAAAATTACGTTTAGCTGTCATTTACGTTTTGTTATTCCACTGTCATTTGCGTTTTGTTATTCCATGTCAGATGCGTTTTTGTTATACCACGTTTTATAGTGACTTGACGGAAACGCGGTCGAACGGCATAAAAAGTATCCTATGTCCGTCTCCTGGTTCTAAGCTACCTCTCCACCAATTTTCAGCCAAATCGGTTCATCCGTTCTTGAGTTATGAATAGTGTAACTAACACCACTTTCTTATATATGACTAGCTGATGCCCGCGACTTTGTCCGCGTGGATTTAGTTTTTAAAGTCCCTCGGGAACTCCTTGATTTTCCGGGATAAAAAGTAGCCTAGATGTTGACCCGAGTATTAAGCTACCACGGTATTAAATTTTGTAGAAATCTGTGCGGTAGTTTTTACGTGAAAGAAGGAGAAACAAACAGACAGACAGACAAAAAAATTTTAGCTTCTGTTTTGATATCTGTATCTTGAACACAATTAGAAGCAAAAACCCTTTTTTGAATCTATTTCATGTACAGAATTGGTTTCGTTTCTGTTTTATAAACCTCTTTCAAGCAAATAAAAACAAAACATAAAATAATATGAATAAGCAAATTAATATAATATTATCGTTTTACTTTTACTTCTGGAGTACGGAACCCTCGGTGCGCGAGCCCGACTCACGGTTGGTCGGTTTTTATTTAATTCTCAAGTATGTTCGCAGTTATGTTACTAAAAAAAAATACCAACCCAATACAATCTTGAACGTCGAAATCCATACACGCCCATCGAGGCCCATCTCTTAATTGACTCGGCTACGTTCAAATTAATCTAATTGTTCGGGTAATTGTTCCTGTCGAGTAACAATGGAAAGAAAACATTTTGCCGACCGAGAACAGTCGGGCTCTTATTACCAACTTATACCCTTGCCAACACTCGGCTTCCTATTCTTGTTCCGTGCTATTATTTTTTCATTTTACCGGAAGATATTCTATATTTTTTTAATATTTTAATAGAACATGTCCTGAACTTAGAAAATTTTACGAACTTAGTGCCGATTTTACCAGTTTAAGAGAGAAATTTTTACGTTTTGGAGATTTTCTATACAAAAACTTTTAGAATGACGAATTATTCCTCGCTTAAATGTTACTCGGCGATGATTGTGAAGTTGGCACTAAATGATCAAAGGTCCTGGCTGACTCATCATTATCCGCACGACGCGATTAAAGCTAGAAACAGAATATGAAATTTTGACAATTTTCTTTTTTGGGTGTGTTATTAATTAGATGGGATTTTTAGAAATACAACCGTGTAGGATTTTAAACGGTTAATATTAAAATACGTTACTTTTCATGTTATTTTTGTGAAAATTGTTATTTTGGCCTTCGGTAAAAAAATCGTGTTTCTGGATTTTTCAAAATACCATTCTCAAATGGGTTGAATAGGGGATTAAAATTTGTATCTATGAAAATTGGTATTTGGGTATTGCGTACGAATGTGTGTATCTATGAAAATTGGTATTTGGGTATCGGGTGTATGTGTGTATTTATGAAAATTGGTATTTGGGT